>CM035803.1:29946974-29989000 GCA_020466265.1 Siphamia tubifer | reverse complement strand
GGCATTGTTCCAGGAAGGAAATAACTGAAATAAATAAATAAATAAATAATTGAAGAAATAATTGTGTTGTGTTCAAACCTCTATAGAATGACCGGCGTCATATTACACTGATTGGTTAAAACATGTTTATCGTTTACATTTGGAAATGACCTTCACTTAATTTACTCTGGCATTTTTATATTACTTTCCCTCCAACTGCATATGTTTTATTGTATGATAAGAAAACAGATTATTATTATTATTCCATTATACTTCAATTTAAAACTGGATCTCTAAGAAAAGATACAAAACAGAGAAAAAGGTCTTTTACTATCGACGCCAAATAGAGCAGTCAGCTTTGGCAGTGGATTTCGGTTGCTGTGCAGTGTATTTGGCCCTTGTCAATCTGCGTCTAATAGATTATATTATTCTCCTGCTGGGAGAACCCATTTATTCTGGTCTACATTAGGCAAGCCAATTTTTCCAACATGGACAGAACCACTTTGCGCTGGATGCTGCAATTTAATCCATTGTCTTGAAACCAGAGAAGGAAAAACTCAACAAAATTTGGGTTGGAAAAGTGCTTTTAAGTATCTGAAAAGAAACTGATAAAGAGTTAAAAGTAGTGTTATCCAACAGGACTTTAAAGCCGTAGAAATGAGGAAAATAAAAAGTGCAAATGTAAAAATATACACCCTCTTCCTGCAGCTTGGCCCTCTCATTTCTAAGCCCTACCAACCAGATGAGCACGGGTATTCTGGATGTATTTGTAGAACAGCAAATAGAACACCCGCTTTCTTATTGGCTCAAGTCTCTGAAGGCTCAAAACCATGGATGTATTATTAGAAATAGATTCTGGACTCCAAAATAGCAGTTGTTCTTTGCAGAAGAAAGTTTCTCACTAGTGCATATACCATGGGTCTCACACTCGTTTTCTTTCAGGGGCCACATTCAGCCCGATTTGATCTCACTTGGGTTGGACCAATGAATAGGATAATGATATATACATAATGACAATTTGAAAATGTTGTCATTGTTTTAGTGCATAATCTAAATAAGTGCAATATTAACGACGTTATACCTCAACATATGTATTATGGATTGGATCTACAAAGACACTAAACACTTGACAGTAACAGAACATTATTAAAATTGTGTTTCATTTTCTTTAGACATTTCAGGTTGTTCATATTGGTCAGGTTATTTTTATTCTTTTTTTACACTTTATTGTTACAGGATACTTTGTTTTCGTATTTCCATAATCAAATATTAAACATAAATTTGACATTGCCATTATTCATCATCACCGTAATTTTTTTTCACATCAAACCCAGTTGGATGTGAAATTGGACGGGTTGGATCCATGGTTTAGACACTGTTGAATGAGTTGATTCTGAATTATTTTGGGCCGGTTTATTTTATTTATTTGGTTTATAGTTAGGGCACAGGAGTGAATGCTTAGAACTTGAGTTTTTTAAGTTATTGATGTAAATGGGGGTGGGATTAAATAAGTGCTTCTTCCCACTCCTTTTCGGGTGTAAATATTATTATATCTTTTCTTATGTATGTGTATATTGTGTGAATTGCTCAAAATAAACAAATCAAATCAAACTGGAAAGTGTGGAGTTATTATTATTATTATTATTATTATTATTATTATTATTATTTGTAGGCTATTATGTTATTATTTTGCTGTAGATCATATTTGTCTGCATGTGGAATGTTTGCACTTTGTAAATTCATCCCATGGGATGGATTGAAACCTCATTTGGTCCCCGGGCTGCATGTTTGAGACCCCTGGCATATACTGTATATCATTTAAGGTTCTGATCCATATTGCTTCTACATGTGGACTATGCTTGCTATGCATGAAGACTTGAATTTACCCTGCAGTGCACAGACCATATACTGCAGTGACGTCACAGATTATAAAATATGTTGTTTGGGGCATTCAGAAGGAGTGAAACATTATTTTCAACTCAGAGCTGTGTATATGACTTGATATTTTAAGTGATTTCTAAACACTAGCCAAGGTTTTGGGATTTTTAGAATTTGGGTTTGTTATATAATATGGCTTAGCACGCAGTACTTGTGTGTTCACTGTATCTCTACGTATGCGAGGGAAAGAGAGGCAGAGCGAAATTGTGTTTGTGAAGATTTCCTGTGGAGATCACCGCAGGAGAATCTGATACAAGCCCCGTCAGTCATGATTCTTCCCCCACAAGGTGTGAAACAAGCATGAAAAAGTGCACATGCCACTGTGTAATCTGTTTTCTCCACACAAAAAGGATAAGAGAAGCCAGCAACACACAAGCAACAAATGCACACATTTTCCTCTGAATAATGCAAAAAATAGGGCTAGTTCAAATCCACTTAGGATTTCTGAGCATTTTTTTTTTAATTCAACTTACTACAGCATGTGTGCATGTGTGTTTAATGTAGCAAAGGCAGGTCGATCCATCTGCAGGGTTAAAAAATGGATGAATCATTATAGAAAATGGGAGTGAATTAAGTCCCAAATGTATGTTCTAAAAGATAATTCATATGTTTTTTTTTATATGCTCTCTAATGTGAATTATATGCAGCATCAAATTCAACCTTTAACCACTTCCAGCTGGATTCTCTTGCAATACCCATTGTTAATGAGCAGGGATAACAACAGAAAAATAAAGCAAAGCAAAAAAAAAAAGATCGACCATTAATCAGCATCAACAATATTCCTTATAGATTTCTCATTTTGATCGCAAACACTAAAATTATCAGCTCCTGCTTCTTCATCTTAACACATGGGGACATCTCCAGAGAACTGTAACAAGGCAGGTGTGTTTACCGTTTTCTGGTTGTATCACGAGCGGGGGAGTTCAGCTCGGAAAGTCCAAATCTCCTTGTCAACATTCCTTTTCTTCAGCTGCCTGTAGGTTACCATGACAACACCTACTGTGCTGGGTAGGAGCAGCTCTGCATGCTCCACCAGGACAAAAAGTAAAGACAGGTACTGTGCCACATTAGGAGCTCTGGGAGTTTGTTGTAAAAAAAAAAAAAAAAAAAAAAAAAGTAAACTAAAATGAAAAAATCTAATATTTTTTCATTTTAGTTGATGAAGCTTTCTTGAAATACTGCAGCCTTTTTCCATCAGTTGTAACTGTACACACACACACACACATATATATATATATATATATATATATATATATATATATATATATATATATATATATATATATATATATATATACCTGTAATTATGTACGAATGTTACTTGTAGTTTCTTGGCATAACGGTGAGCTGATATGGAACAATGGCGATAGGCTGAACTGATTACTTTTTCCCCTGCATTGCGGAGAAGTGCAGGTCGGTGTGTGGTGGGGGAATTGGAGGGGCGAAAAAGAGGATTGGAGGATTTGGGCAGAATAAGAGGAGGAATGAGTAAGGGTAATGAGAACATGAAAGAGATGGGGCCCACTCCCCCACCCCGGTGTCTCTTCTGTTCTAATATCGTCCCCTCTCCAGAGACAAGCCCTTAATTACCATTACAAGCCTGAGAGCTTTTAACAGAGGAGAATCCTGCTTCTTTTACTCTGTCGCTCCTTCTCACCGTTTGTTCGGTGACTCCTGATGATGCGTCAGGGAAATGTAAGCCTTTAATTACCGGTAAAAATTATGGCCTTTGTGAACAGGTAGTCGGTGCCTTTGCTTTCATCCCCGTTGCCGTCTGCTAATCGGCCCATTTTGATGACATAATGGAGGCTCTGTCCAATGCAGCCAAACACAGACTGCCATTATACCTTGAGAGGCACTGTGGGGTATTATGTGATGATGTGATGATGAACTAAATAAATACTTCTTTATTTCACAAGGAATTTTATACCGACTGAAAAATGGCTGCAGCAACAAGTGCCAGTCCCTAATCTTTTCATCATGCAAAGAACCCAATGCCTTCATTATGCGCTCACATCCACTCAGTTTGACCCTGCAAATAATGCCAATGGAAATACAATTCCTCTAAACACTTCAGCTCATACAGGTTGTGAACCATTGCCTTTCCAACCTCTCTGCGCTCTAGCAAAAATGTAATTCAGACATTAAGAAACTACAGTAACTTGTTCTCTTACAAAATGTCTTTGTCACTGCTGTCTTATCATCGCTGCAGGCTTAACATTCTCCTTTTCTTTCATGCTTCTTTCATTTTTTGCCAGAGGGTTCGGGGACTGCTTTTCCCACCACTGTAGATTCATGTGAAATCTCCTTTTATGGACAAAATGAGACCAGAGAGAATTAAATCTTCCCTCAATGACACTGGGTGCCATGCTTCCGAAAACTAGCATCCAAATATCTTGAGAAATGCAAGACACTCTGGCCTTTGACAACATGTACTTCTGGCAAAGAGGAAAAAAAAAAAAGTGACATCAACAATTAATAATATGCCTATTATGACTGTAAGAAATGAAATACAGAAAAAGGTGCAAAAAGGGGAGAGAAAAAAAATGCAGCTAAAAAGAGGAAGTGCAGTCGACATGCGGAGCGGAGAGAGGGAGCTGTAGTTGGCTCCCATCCAGGGGGCTGGAGGCCAACTAAACGGTGTGATTTGAACACTTGACGAGAAACATCACTTTACGAACTGACGATTGCCTGGCTGCAGGCAGTGGCCCACTGGCCACAACACAAACCCAGGCCAGACTAATTCTGTCAAAACCACAGCTCACCAACCGAGATAAAGTCTCACTAACCCAGACAATCTACTAACCCAGTTATCACGCTACACCTTATCACACTGTTTTACGTCTGTCACAGCACAGAGTTTCTGTAATAAGCCGTAAAGCGTCACACAGGGAAATTGCTGTGATTTGGTGCAAGTTCCATGGAATTTTATGAAATAATATTAACTTGAATAAATGGCAGGCTGAGGCTGTTCTATCATTCATCACTTCCTTGTAATGGAATACAGAAAGGCAGTACAGCCAGTAAATCTGGACCCATGTTGTTCAGATACACAAGAAGATTGGCTAAATACCTTCTGACTTTCCATTTCACACCAGTGCAACTAAATGGCATCTCACTTCTCTACCTCCATTGTATCTCCTGGGTTTCAAAGGTACAGGTATCATTTGTAGTGACTTAACATATGAATGAGAATACTGCTTGAAATGGTGACTTTCTGCTGTTGAATTTTCTCAAATTGATGAAATGACAAGAACTTAAAAAACAAGATGAATTCCTGGAACAGCTCTATAAGGACTTGGTATCACCTCCATTAAATAGGCCCAACCATTGACACAGGACTTACTCATGGGAAGGGCTGGTGAGAACAAGGCACTTATCCAGGACAGACATAACCCATAAATACTGAGGAAAAACAACCCAGTGTTCTAAAACCAGCTTCTGGTGAATTGACAAGATGAGTTGCAGATGATGTCATCAACCAGAGATAGACCACTTTTACATGACTACAACCTTTACCTCTTGATGCTCTGAAACATTTTGTCTTGCCGCATGTTTTTGCAGTCTGCTGTATAACGTCTGTGTAGCACTGACTTATCATTGACAATACAATGTTTTGCCTTTTGATCAGCCCTCTCCTTTTCTAGCGCTAGATGTAAAACCTAGCTGTTCTCAAGAAAGAGACATGCAGTTATTATCACCATTTCCCATCTACTGAGAACTGTGCATGTCTTTGCAAAACCCGATTTTAACAGGGGATCATGTCCTTCTGCTCAACAACTATATGCACAAATTTAGATTTTTTTGCACACCCTCTGGAGCTTTGCACATATTCCCAGCTTTATGCACACACCCTGTCTGGAGAATAGCACATCTAAAGAATTAATTTACAATTTCTCTTTCATCTTGTTTCATGCAATAGATCACACATTTTTACTTCCTGAGGAAAGGCTCTGCATCTGTGCTTTATCTGCCGCATGTCTTGGCCCTTTGCTTTGGAGCTAACCTTTGGGTGCTATCTTTTCCGAGTGCTCGTCTCACTACTATTTCCTCTATTCGGTGTCTTGGCTTATCTTCTGAACATCACCTCGACCCTCCTTGTCCCATTTTTTCCCTCCATTACCTAGCTTCTCGCTGCGCTCCCTTTAAAGCATGGCTTCCCAGACAAACGCAGTTGCACTCAACTATTTTTCTTTCTTTTCTGCCTTTCTACAACACAATGGGATGCCCACTGCTATTCACCTCCCACACCTGTGCCTCTTATCTCTCTCCTCTCTCAGCACTCTGTCCTCCCTCTCATTCTTTGGTTTTGGAACCTGACCCTCAGATCTCAACACATCACTTCACCTCCTATCAACCCAGGCCTGGAAACACACATGAACCTCCTGACTTTTGCTCTCTTTGGGTTGCTTTCAGTCGCTTTTGCTCTCACACCTTATTATTTCTTTCTGTGGCCAGTATCAGTTTTTATTTGTAGCTCACTTCAATCATTTCCCCATCCCATACCCCATCGTCCAAGTTTTCTATAACCCCCTCACTTCCTTTCCATGACCACTAAGCGCATGTCCAGTAGATTCAGGGCGTTTGTGACGGAGTGCAGATTGAGCTCCAGTCGCAGGAGGCCTATGTGTTGATAAATCTAAATCAAGGCTGACAAATGACTTGTGCAGAGTGAGTTGGCGACACTGGGACAGGGGCGCTGGGGAAAACAGAAATGTTTACACACTAACACAGGCTGATGATGTCCCCTGGTACTTGCCAAGCACAGGGATAATTTCACTCTGGTGAAATACCTGTGGGAGCTGTGCAGACCTGCTTCTCAGGATGACTCTCAGCCAATCAGAGTGGCAACAAGGGAGCGTGCAAGGACGTTAATTATGGCAATGATTTCCTGTGAGAGCAAGACTGTGTTTGATTTGTGTGTGTATTTGCATGTGTGTGAGTGTGTGTACAGGATGCTCTGTCATGCCAGGGGAAAAGCATCAGTCAAGGCCTCCTTCATTAAATAAACTCCAATCCACAAATCTTTATGATGATGCCTCCTCAGTCATTTTTTTCCTGTTTTTTTTTGTCACTGTGGCCATTACTCAAATGCCCTGATTTTGTCATGATGTCATATCTTCCTTAGCATAAATCTAACAGAAAAATACATCAAAACACATCACATCATAATCCATTTTCACTTTTCTCTTTTAGCCCCTGAGGACCATTACTATAAAAGAATACAGCTACTGTAGGTTTGGTTTCTATAGAAACAGAAAAGTCCATCTTACCTTCATAGTTTAGTCACAGGGAAAAAAAAAAGAAGTGTCAATTATCTCCAGAAGTGTAAAACTATGATACACACATACAGTATATATCAACTATTTTTTGGGATGATTAATCCTGTGACAGCAAACAACTATATTGATGCTCATGCCTCACATAACGTGCAACATGTGCTTTACAGTTAGCAGGACACCTAGTATTCCACATAATCTGCATACCAACCAGCTGCAACAACATCTGCATTTAGACTAAGCTGTGAACACACACAGATACTTATCACAAAGGTAATCACTAAAATATGGAGCTCAATATCTCAGTTTTGCCTATGCTCTACTAGGTTCAAAGAGAGTGCGAGTGATTATTTTCTCTAACAACAGAAGCTGTACCTTATGGTGGTCTCTAATTGATTTTATAAAGAGTCAGGTATTACCAGTGAGTCAGCGTGGTAATTCATTTCATGGACAAGTGGCCTGAGATACAGTCAGTAACCAAGAGTGTGTGTATCTATGTATGTACTTGAAAATGTACGTCATTAAATAAAATATGTCTGAGTTAAATTAGTGCATTGATTACTTAACAATTTGGTCTTCCTGTGTGCGATTCATGTGCCGGTGCTGATTCTCTTACATCTTTTTATTCATTCAATACTGTATATGCATGTGCAGTAGGTTGGGCTAAATGGTTTTGAAAAGTGCAAATGACCTTCAAAGATGGATGAATGATTTACCAGGGATAATCTGTTGAAGGCTCTGTAGCTCTTTTAGAAATGAATCACATGCAATGAACTGTCGGCACTCATCTGTTTTCACCACTTTTTCAACATATACTGCACAAACACAAATGACACTTCAATCACTATAATAGAAGCTGATTTTGACTGTGTGTTCTGGCTTCATATGATAATTTGGTGTTGTTTGGTGATATTTCTGGCGTTGGATAAGGGTGTGAATAGTCTTTAAAGGAGTTATATTTTTTGCTAAACCCACTTTTGTCAGTCTTAGGTTCATTTCTCTGTAATCGTTCCTGTTGGATCTGTTGAAGAGTTGATATGGTGTAAATCACCATGACAAACCTCTGAGATGTAGGATCTTCCTTTATTGTATTAATCTCTGTAATACTGTGAAATCATTACTTAACTCAAACCTAAATCAACACTTTTATGTAGGTTATATCCTGGATATATTAAATAGCAGTTTTGCCTATAGACTAATTCTGTTGATACTAGAGCCGCCTTTAGGCTCTCACAGATTCATTGATATCGGCCAATTTGCTGCTGAGTTTCTGTCCCTCACTGCTGGAGTTAGAGTCAGTTCTGCTCCACTGACAGTCAGCCTGTCACCCCCAAACATGTGCATGTGAAATCACAGACTGATACCCCCACGTTCTGACAAGGATGGAGCAAGTACCTCACTCCAAACAACCCCAGCCCCGCACACACTCTCAACAAGGACCGCTATAGTCTTCCGCTCCCAACCACCCCCGTCCCACCGACACTGAACCCTGCACTACCACACCCACCACCTGTGCACGCTCTGATAAGTGGACCTCTTTTCCTCTTTGTCCTAAAGCCTCCACTTATGAACTAATCCCACACACACCTGTGCTTCCCATCTATTCATTTGGCAATTCATTCTGCAGATAGTGTAGGGGAGACTGGGGACAGTGGAAACACAGGCCAATTGTAGCACTTCTAATTGCTCCGATCAGGAACAACTTTGGACTAACCTAATTCACTCTGCACATGCTCAGTTTAGTTCCTACTCCATGTGTTAAGTTGTAGCCACACATCCTAATTTATGAAGGAAAATGTAATTTTGTGCTCAATAATATTTCTTTTGTTATTAGATTTGTGATTCATAGTTTGTTTGTAGTTGGAGTCATTAAAGGAAGGTCTCACTGACACTTTAAAGAATTGTATATCAAACCCATTTTATTTCACTATTTATAAAATATAAACATGTTTGTCATTAGTCTGCTCTGTCCAGCATAAAAAATAATAATAATAAAAAAAAAAATACTGGACCTACAACCTGTTGTTCCCCATGGATCAAATATTAGTCTGATATTAGAAGATATTATTCTTTGTGATATACAAAGATTTATACAACTGTTAATTACCTAATGTAAGATTAATATATGCTGTGTACATAAATGCTCTTTATTTCATATATCGGCCACTATATTAGATCTAGAATTTTTTTTTTTATCTTCCAATATTGGTATTGGCCTCAAAAATCCAATATTGGTTGGGCGCTAGTGGATACAAATGTCATGATACAAACTGCAATTAATAGAATGATTTGCAGTAAATGTTCTACAGTACACCCTGTGGAAATGTCTTTTCCTAGTCATTTTCAGCAAAAATACACCATTTTGTGAGTTTACAGTTGAGTTTGTTGACGGAACTTAAAACTAAAAGAATCTGTGGTAATAATAATAAAAATGAATGATAAAGGGTATGTGTAACATCCATATGGAAGAGTGAGAGGAATGGGAAAGAGACAGACAGCTTTTATATTTTGCATTTCAACAACATTGATTATGGGTTATGGGTGTTGTAAAGTTTTTGCAAAGTTGGTTCCATTCCAAAAGTGTATAAATGCGGGCACTTATAACATGACAGAATCGATCATGACATGAGAACTATAAACCTTTAGTAAAAAAAAAGAGCACAATTTTCCTTAATAGTTTTTCTCGAGGGTATAGTGAGTGGGCCAGTGGTTCAGTGTTCCATTATTTCCAACAACCCATCTGCTGCTAGCGCACACCCACCACAAATGCAAATCTGACTGAAAGATCCAAAGCAGAGGCCCACTAAAAAGCTGTTTGCTAAACTTTGTAATTGCTACAAGATGTTGTTCAAACATTCTACCACACAGATGACAACTGGAGGCATTTGACTGTAAAAAAATTAAAAAAATAAATGAATAAAATTAAATTAAAAATCTGGAGCTGAATTCAGATCGACAGGTCCATGATTAACATTATAGGAAATATGTGTTAAATGTTATGTTGGATGTGAAAATTATATAACTTTTCAGATTTCTTAATTGATCTTGCTTTGGTTAAAACAAACCACACGCTGCTCGTAACATCATTAGCATTTAATCGCTGATAGTCTAAGGTGGGTTTTTTTTGTTTGTTTTTAAATCAATGGCAAATTAAAATTTCCTTTGAAAATATGAACCATCCAGTGTCACTGGTGAAGAAAATGTGTTTTCTACGAAGAGGGAGTCAAAATGCTAATTAATCTACAGTGTGATCTGTTCAACAACAATCATTCCTAACACATGCTATGATTTCATTTCCTGTATTGCTCAAAGTATTTTCATTCTCCCTGTTATTTTGTCTCCCACTTCCACTCCTCACTCCTATCCCATTCACTGCAGGCTTTTAGTCTGTGTGGAATCTTGCCGCAGTACACTCTGTGAATGCTAATATGTTAGGCTGATGTGGGTCAGGACTTAATCCTGTAGAAATGATTATCGCTGCACGACTGGAACTTCTCCTGTAGGATATCATTACCATTCTGTACTTTTCCACTGCATTGCACTATCATCCCCACTAAGACAACTACATCACTCCAGAGCAACAGAAACAATCAAAATAAAAATCACATGTTGTTGCACCCAACTGGGAAATATATTTTCTTTTGTGTATTCTCTGGTAATTACTGTGAGTGTCTGTGTGGGGATACTGTGTGTATAACAGTGGGAGGGCGTGCACTGTAAATACATTATGGGGTCAAACTTGCACATTATTTTTACTTCCCTACATCAATTTTTATGATACAGATGTGACTCTGAAATTGAGAAGTTTAGTACGATGAGCTAGCAAGGCAACAGGTGACACAGGTGAAGTCCCAGATGAGGATTAAAAAAAAAAAAAAAAAAAAGTACAAACAGTACAAATGCAATTCTTTGTTGTTTTTGCTGATGAGCTAGTGGTGTATCTGTACTGATATGCAGGGTATGAACCTGACCTGAAGGTAAAGGCTCAAAATGTTTCCAGCTGATCTAGATTTAAACCCTCCCCTATGGTCATGAGCTCAGGGTGGTGACAAAAAAAGGACAGTGAGAATAGAAGCAGTCAAATGAGTTCTTTAGCCTAATACAGACTTCACAGGAAGGATCTCAGACAGCCAGAGGAAGTCTGAGAAAGAAAAAAAATACTCCTACTCTGACCACAAAGCTCCATTAAAGGCAGATATAAGAAGGATTATCATGGTGTTTCAGCAGACGATGACCCGGGACACAATTCTGACAGAAATTCTCACTCAATCTCCCTGTGTGACAGCTGCTGGCATAAATTTTCCAAGTGACCAAATTAATTCTGCATATCACATGAAGATGATTAATGATGTGTTGAACAATGATGCATTGATCAACATGGACATCTACTATATGTGCATGCTACTAAAAATGCCAAACTCAAACTTTTGCAGAATAGATTAGACTAGAATAGAATAGATTAGAATAGAATAGAATGGTCTTTATTGTCATTATACAGAATGTACAACAAGATTGGTAGGTTTCTGGAGCTTCCACTCTCCCAACTTTATTTTCTCTCTTGCTCCCTCCATACCGTAGGATACTGATGACGTAGCCTACGTCATCTTCATGGAAATTCAGTCAATAAAGTGTACGTACTAATAATAGAAAACTGTACCTATTATTTATATTACAATGATTTACCAGGTTATTTTAATGTTTATCTCAAACGACAAATGACCCGAGCGACCACAACCCCAATATCATTAAAAATATTTTCAATGACCCGCAACTGGGTGACCGCAAGCACCCACTCACTTCGGGTCAGCCCGCGCATCACTGGTCTATATATAAAACATAAGATAAAATAAAAATATGTACAAAATAAAGTCCTACATGCCAATGCAGGTGGGTTTATATACAATTTGAAGATGAAATAATAGAAGTGTATAAGTAACACTACAAATACCTAGATTGCTCACACTACTACTCCAGAAGGACTAACAGTGGATATACAGTACTACTACTACAGCTGTTAGTATCAATAATAGAAGCATCTACCATCTATGTAACAATATAACTATCACAACTATATGGATAAATGAATAATGATGACAGAGGTAGGAAAGAAGCAGAACTCTCACAGCAGGTCCAGAGAGTGTGCTCATATTCATTAGATCCTATGAGTACATTTGTAAGACTACTGAAATCTCATGTACCATTGGTCCTGACATGAAAAATAATGCACTGTTTGCATGACATATTATTGCAAACAAAAATATTGCCATTTACAGGATTTAGTGGTTTTACAAATCAACAAATTCACATTCACACCGACAACAAACTGCATCTTGGCTTCTCTATCAGTCTTTCACATTGACAGTGGCGGCTTTATGCCAGTCCTCCTCAGAAAATGCAAACAGCTTGGCTTTGTTTGACGCTCTGTGACTTTCTGTCCTCCTCTTGATCACATTCCAAAAGTTTTTAGTCAGATCAGGAAATTTATGGTTGTCAGTTAATTTTTTTCCAGGGCTGTAAATTATGTAACTTCGATAAAGGAAGAGGAACATGTGGGTAGATACTATGTAGATACACATTCAACACGGTATCAGAAATAATGTATTAATCGTGCATGATATGTGCGTATAGTATCTGTATGCATGGATGGATGTGTGTGCATGGTGTAAATCAGTACATATCCATGCTGTTACTTCACAAAAATAAAAGGCAAATCCCCCTTGGGAGTTTGGTAATGGGTAACACATACTCATATAGGATGGCAATACTGTTCTAAAGTAATATGAAAGCATACTTGTACAACCATTTAGGGTAGACAGTAATAGACAGCACAGTGGTGGTAACAGGAATAAATTGACTTTCATTTATCTTTTGCTGCAAATAAAGTGGATATTACTATTGTTGCATTGATTTACCTCAAGACAACACTGGATATGGTCATATTTTAATTTTGAGAGATCAGTGACCAACATGTTATATATCTGTGTGTGTGTGTTTGGAGATGGTCAAGGAAAAAACTATTATACCACCTTTGTTTTCTGCACTTACTTGCTCATTTTAATGCCTGGTCCAACTAACGGTACATTTGTTTAGACAAGTATAATGATAGCAACGAAAATGGCTCATAAGAGTTAATTTAAGAGCTAATATCTATTTATTTTCCATGTTTTCTTGATTATAACCAAAACCTCTTCAGTTCTTTCATCAATAAATATGGCATTGTGCTGACAAAAACAGTACTTTTAGACATTCCATGTTTTCTTTTCTGTCATGAATCACACATGAGTTAGTATCTGATTGCATAACAATTGTTTTTTTTAATGATTTTTGATGGTCTAATATTTTTTTCTGCAAAGACGGGAGATAGGGAGAGATAGAGAGAGAGAGATAGGGAGAGATAGAGATATAGATAGATAGATAGATAGATAGATAGATAGATAGATAGATAGATAGATAGATAGATAGATAGATAGATAGATAGATAGATAGATAGATAGATAGATAGATAGATAGATAGATAGATAGATAGATGGAATGAATGAATCTGGGAAAGGGAGTCACAAAAAAGAGAGATATAAATTGAAGGGGTGATGGAGTTGGAGCAGAAAAATAGACGGAGTAGTCCAAAACCAATGAGCAGCAAAGAATGTGATGAGGAGGAACAGCACGAAGGAGTGAAAGTGACAGATTACTTTACTTGTGAAACACGGCATGATCTAGAGAGCCTGTTCTTCTGTGGAGAACAAGAGATGAGGTCAGGAGAGTCCTTGTAAGCATGGCTACACTTGCACATATGTAAAGGTGACTAATTTCTCCATTTTCCAGTTGAGGACAAAGAGTTGTAATGGCTCTCTTTGGCTGAGCTCAATGAAGGTGCTCACTTTAGCCCCACATTATGCTCCACTCAATACACAGCTGTTTTCAGTCTGCCTCACTTTTAAAGGTCACAAAGAAAACTGCCAACACACAAAAGGTCATGTTATCTCTAATAGGGGAATGCATGCGATTAGAAAGCCACTGAGTGAAAGAAAAAATTAAGTAGGAAGAAGAAGAGGGAAAGGAGATTAATATAGTAGCAAGTCAGCAGACTGAAGTTCTGTAGGCATCGTCTCCACAACCACATCTTATATGGAAAAGGCCACGCCAATATCATGACATTTAGCTGGGTCCATTAATAGAACATTTAAATTTTGAGCACAAAATAAGGACTTACTGTAAGTTATATATCAAGAGTTCTGTACTTCCTGCACAGATGCCTTTGCTTTTACACAACTTCGTTCATAGTAATAGTAACAGCAGTTATTAATTTGCAGAGCCGTTTCTAAATAAACCAACGCAGCAGGATTCCAAATTCTCCATAATGAAGAAACATGCAACCCAGTGCAACAGTGTGGACTCACTGATGTGCTTTTAATGGTTTTTGGACAACAATGGAGATTTATGTCGTACAGATAGAAGTTAAATCAGGTTTGGAATAAACAGGCGGGATTTGTTGGCAAAAAAGAAAAAAAAAAAAAGGAAAAAAGAAAAAACGAAACAGAAACATTGCCACTTTAAACTGCACTCACTGAGACAAACACATGTTTTACACCACTTCTTCATTTAAATCAAATTCCACAGCTATGGTTATTCTAGGGAGTGCTGCGTTATGTATTTTGAAGAAGAAGAAACATAATGCTGTTTTCGTGGGGAGGACTTGTTCAGAGTGGAGAAACCAGAACTTAACTTGAACGCAGGAAAAAAATAAAAATAAACAATCACAGTGACTAAAACAATCATCCTCTTAAAAAGAGTCCTTTTGTATTAATCCCAAAACAAGCTATGTAAGTGTGGCCTTATGTAATACTGTGATGCAGCACTTAGGATAACGGTCTCTTTGGGATGCTAAATAAAGCACATTCATGTCTGGGCAAACCATAATTATTACAGTAAATGTCAGAGTGTTTGAGACATTTATACCCATCTAATGGTGCCATTATTACTAGTAGTGCACACATGGACAGTCATTAATAAAGGGGTGGTGTTTTTCACAGACCTCCGCCAAATAGACACCTTCCCCTGGATCATCACCAAAATCTAATCATTTCCAGATCTCCCCATGACCAACCTACCCTGAAAATGTCATCAAAATCTGTCCGTAACTTTTTGAGTTATCTTGTACACAATCAAACCAACCAACACCAGCAAAAACATAACCTCCTTGGTGGAGATAATAAGAACAACATTAAATGACAATTTAATGATTTTCACAAAACACAAAAATACGGGTTAGAACACAATAATATTGAAAAGGTAAATAAAATAGGCGTGTGCATGGTATTGTAGATGGTATGGATTTTCCCCATATGGGTGAAAAGGACAACAGGAAGTAACAGGAAATTATATGTGAATATATACACAAGACCAATCCTCCCACACATAAACCCACAACCCCAGCTGCATACTGCCCAGTAATCCTAGAGGATCTTTCCTTTTGTTTCAAAGGGAGTAATTATTACCATGCTGGGTACTTATTAAGGAAAGTAAAGCTGGTAGTTAAATTGCTTATTCTGCCATTGTTTAATACTAATAACACATTTCAGGAGTTGAAGGGAGTAGTTAAGGGAGGAAGGAAAGAAGTGGGAAGGAGAAAACAGCTGAAAAAAGGAAGAATTTGAGAGGAAAGCTAAAATAGCAAAGGAAAAATAAAGCTGTGTTTCATCCCACCACTAGTTAAAGTGAAGCTTTAAAGAGGAGTTATACATTTTCATTTGAAACTATATTATTCTATGTGATCAAAATAAAATATCAGTGGGATTTATTGAAGCAGAATGTTAAAATACACAGCCACTCATAGTCAAGTTGAGCATGCTTAAGTTATACATCAAAAAAAAAAAAAAAAAAAAACTTAAATAGTGGCTGAGGAGCTGATTCATTATATAGAAAGCCAGAGGTAGAGAAAAGCTGACAAAGAAATAGAGCAAGGGAGAGAAAAGGAAGCAAGGGAGACAAAGACAGAGAAAGTCCATTAACACACTTGTAAATGAGTCTCAGCTATTTACCCCACACTGGGCTTCTTGAATTACTGACTGTGTTCAGGATGCAGATTGCGGATGGCAATTAAAGATGAACAGCACACACACACACACACACACACACACACACACACACAGATACACACACGCGGACGCACAAACACACAGCGTGGCTGATCCGTACACTCCCGACACGTGCAAAAAGCCTACATACACGCCTTTACTCTCTCCAAGGCAGCAGTTTGCTGCAGATCTACTGATCTCCATAGCAACATTCACTGCTGTGGGCGATAGTGACATCATCAAGATTGATTGTCATAAAAAAGTAACAGTAAAGCAGAAAGAGGCCAGCAGTATTAGAGGTGTTAGCTTAAGTGCACCAGTATTGGTGGGTGCTGGACAAAGCCATGGCTGCCAGCTGGAGGTCTTCTGTGGTTAATGAAGAACAGACACGTACGGGGGGCTTCAGCTGGTCTCCAAATACTGTCAACAGTAAGGATTGAGAGGTTGGCTTATGTAAGAGAAGGAAAGAGATAGAGCGAGGTATCTCTCTGGGGCTCAAATGTTCAGTGTGGTCCCTCTCCTCTCCTGTCTGTTTATCCTCCTCCTGTTTCTCAACTCTACATCCTTATCTTTTTCTGTCCAACAGCCTCCTCTCACCTCTCCTTTCTTGTCTCTCTTCACGCCATTGAGTGATCTCCCCCTCTTTCTGCTAACTCCTTCACTCTGAACCACAGCGCAGTGTAGTGGGGTGACTAACTCCATCGTCCAGATACAGCCACCCAACATCAGAGCCTGAAGTTTGGAAGTTCTGCATTTGGCTCCTTTTTTTTCTCTCTCTCTCTCTCTCTCCACCGTGTCTATTTTTTGGCACTTGTTTTTCTTCATTTTTCTGTTATGTAAGACAGACAGAAGTGGAGCAAGCTTCAAAGTGAATGGCAAAGCCGCCTTTTCCCCTGCTCGCTTTGCTGTTCATGCATGTCATTCCAGTGCCAGCTCCCTCCCCCCTTTCCATCCATCTCAACTTTCCTTTCTCCCTCTTCCATCCTATCCTGTATCGCTTTTCAAACGTTTCTCCTCTGCCTTTTGGGTCAATAAGTCAATTTTCACTGAATTTCCTGTGTATGTAGAGTGTGTTTATAGAATTGCATGTCATGTAATTCTTTAAGATATCCTTTGACCTTGTCATTGACACCTTGACCAAGTGGAAGTGGCACTGACTGTAAGAAGAGATGATAGGGCAGTTTCTGGGAGTAGAAAACCACTCATTATGTCCACTGCTTCTTCCTCCTGTCTGCCCTTGTTACATATAGAGGAATGCAGGGATGAACGGGCGCTCCTTCTCTTTGATTACCTGTCACTGAGCTTGAGCTTCAGATGCAGACGAGGTAAAAGCTACCATTACCTAAATCATCTCTCTTAAAAGACATCCCTTTGCTTAAAACGGGCGAAAGTCATACTGATGACTGATTTAACACAACTGCTTGGGACAGCCTGAATAATGGTTGCCTTACAAATACTGATACAAACACACATGGACAAAGACATGGCAGGCGTTACTGAATAAACAGTCACCTAATGTCTTCTATAAAAAGATGCTCTTGCACAGTGTTAGCTACACTTTCTAAACCCGTGTGCAGAAAACCATCACACAAACAACTTACATGACACTCGAGTGTGATTAATACTCATTATACACTCTGAATACAAACAGAGGATATTTCAGGTGGAAACTTAGCTCCGTGACTGCGAAGGTTTTGCTTTGCATTGCACTACTGTCCTCGTCTTCTGCCTATGGAGGAAGAAATAGCAAAAAACTACAGAGAAACCACACTTAATGGGTGAAATAACTGATTCGCTGGGCTGAGGAGCCTAGTCAGACAGCTCTTTCTCACTGACTGCCTCCACCACTGATTCAATGTGCTGAATCGGCTGAACAGCTGCTGATAAAAACTAACAGTGCTTGGCATACTGCACAAAAATAGTCATTTAAGGACAATGCCTGGCAGTCCAGCATCAGCATGGTGCCTTAAAAGAGGATAAAACCAAATTCTTATTTCGAACATAAATCAGAGATCAAGGATCCACGGCATATCCTTTAAGGTCTCTCTGTCTGTGGGGAGTAAATGTTAAGGCACAAATAAACAAGTGATTGTAGGTTACACACAGTGGGGTATTTGTCTGTCTTTATTGCCTGCTATGTGCTGCCGTTTCTGTCTCACTCTGTATATTTTCCTCATTCTCCGCCTTCCTCCCTCTCCCTTTCCTGTTAGGCATGTGTAGAGGCACACTTAGTTCATTTATCATACCGCAGACTCCGGCTCTCAGCTCCCAGACCCTGTGATTAATGACGACTGTTCACACACTTAAACATTTAGCTTTGTTTCACTGTCACACTTGCTACCATACTGGTCACCATGAGTTAGTTAATGCTTGGTCTTTGGGGGACTTTTACACAACTAAATAATGACGGCATGACCTTTAAGGGCAGATTTTCATGATGTAATAGATTTTCATTTGTGATGGAATAAAAAAAAAAAAAACACCACTGATGGTAAAAAAAAAAAAAAAAAAGTGTGTTAATATTCAATTTGAGAAAATGCTTAAAGGTGAAATCCATTTTGTTAAAAACAGATGTGGACTGATAGAATAATAATCCCTCCAATGTATCACTTATTACAACTAGAAATGTGGTTGTGTATTTTCCTGCAGAATGAACTGTTTATGCCTGTACTTTCTGTTTTGCTATGTTTGAGATGTTTGTGGGTTTGCACCTTTGGGAAGTGTATTTGCATCTCTAGCCAATACCAACCCAGCACTGTGTATGTGGGTGGTACGCTATATAGACTGCCTTTGTCTTTTCCCTCAAGGTTTACTAGTGTCTACCTGCAAGACAAATGTAGGGGAAAAGTAAGAGTGCATTTACATAACTCTCAGCCATAGAAAGGAAGAAATGTGCATTTTGGCAGCTTTTTTCCTCAAAACCATCTTATATGGGTATCTGTATTTAACTGTAAAAAAAATAATAATAAAAAAAATAAATAAATAAAATTAAATGTTTCTCTCTCCCTAATGCGGCATTTTTCTTCAGTTCCTCAGTGTTCATTCGGAATGGATGGTTTAGTTTAAAGATTCAGAAAGGTAAAGTTTTTTTAATCTGTGTTCTTACTGAGTTTTGTTCATGGAACTGATCTATGGAGATAAACAGAAAGAAATAAGAAAGAAATAGCCAAAACTAAAACTATTGCAACCAAATTACAATACAAATTCTTTCTTTTACATTTTTTTTACTTAATTGTTTCATGCCATTTGTTATTTTGTAAATATTTATTCATTTTTTTGTTCATTTTGTTGCTTATTTTGTTTATTTTTTGACATTTTGTTTTGTATATTAGTATTTTTCTTCAATTTTGTTCCATTTGTGTCCATGTGATTGTTTGTATTACTTATTATTTTGTTGCTTTATTAATTTTTTGTTCATTTTTATTGATCACTTTGGCTATCTTTGTGCATTTTGTTGCTTATTTTCTTCTTCTTTTTTTTAACTGTGGAACTGTTAAAGTATCAGGAGTTAAAGGGTTAACAGATGTCACACATTATGCAACGACAGTGGTCGGAGACACTTGATTTATGTTGAGTTAAAGACAAATTTGACTGAAAAAGTCACTTCTTTAAATATAATGTCATCATGATGATTACATTTCATGGTCAGTAAATTAAATATAAAAAAATACTTGAGTTTCACTGGAAAATGCAAAATATACAGGACAATATTATGATTTTAAGAAAGGTCAACAAGGGAGAACAATTGTGAACAAAAACAACACTGGGTTAAGTAAAGGTTTTTACATTTCCAAGGGACACACTTTATCTGTCAGAGTTTGAAAGTAGTGCATCCCTGTTCTTTTCTGGGCGACAGACTCTGACACAGACACCAGCAGGATGTCTGTAAATTAGACCAAAACACAGAACACAATCTCAGTGGAATTTTTTGCGTTTTTTTATTCAAACATTTACCTGCCAGCGTGATGAATAACCTTCCAAGATTTACTCACCAAATGGATAATCTACTTGCATGTGGGGCTTAGATCTATTCATACTGGATAAAAATGTCCAAAGTGTGTCATTGTTGTGCGCATAAATTTTATTGCAATCCTATTTTGGGATTGTTTTATTGCCTGGCTGAAGCCGGTATAAAATTGACAAGTAAGAAATGTGACACACTTTACCTCTGTATTAAATTATGAGTGCAAATTATGCTCACGATATCCTCTATTAAGAAATCTGAAAAGATAATTAATAAGATCTGCCCATTTGTAACAACATTACTGTCAACACTATTGGTAGTGCCCAGGCTGACAAACACACATAGAAAATAGTGGCCGAGCAATACAATTTCAGAGCAGGTATTCTTTTTTTCTTTTGCTTTTTTTTTACACTAGCCTTAGCCGATGATTGATACAGATATTTCTAAGATAATATTTGGAAGCAATACTGATTTCTATTCTCTGTGAAAAAGAGTATATTGGCCAATGCAACAGGCAGATGCTGATACAAGAAAAGAAAAGTGTATATATCATTAGTAGAAATATGCTTTACAGGTGAAGAGCTTGGTTACTTGATGCTAGCTATCTATCTATCTATCTATCTATCTATCTATCTATCTATCTATCTATCTATCTATCTATCTATCTATCTATCTATCTATCTATCTATCTATCTATCTATCTATCTATCTATCTATCTATCTATCTATCTATCTAATAGCACATTTTGGAACCCACTGAGTATAGGACATAAATAAACCAACGACAAAGGGCAATTTTGTGGCGGTAACTTCAAATGTTCAGATTTGATGCTCTTCAGATGTACTTTTGTTCAAGTCTAAACTTGTTTGTTTCTTTTAAGATACACACCGACAAAGAGCGCAGGAGAACCAGAGTAATTTAGTGAAGTGACTCCTGAGTTGACCTTTAGTAACTCTCCAGAGCAATGCCAATTTCAATTTCGGCTTTCTCTGTGGAAAGGTGACGTGTCAGGTGTCACAGTGAGGTGCGTAAGATCAAGGATGTCTTCACTGCACTAGACTTTTTGGTGATGGGAGGAAAGGGAAGAGAAAATCAAAAAGAGCGGAGAAGATAGGGTTGTCAGAGATTTGAAAATCATCCTCCAGCAAGCAGAGGTCATGAGGTGAGGTGGGGGAAAGAGAACAGAGGTAAGGGGTAAAAGATGAGACAACACAGAAAAACAGAGGGAGGGAGCAAAGTACAGAAAAGGTATAAAGGGATGAAAGAGTAAAACAAACCTTTAGACCAGGGGTCAGTAACCTGCAGCTCTTTCATCCTCATCCTGCGGCTCAGAGTGGCTTGGGAAAATAAATTACTAAATAAATATAAGGATTTAATTCAAATTTTTATTTGTGTTAGTTATTTTTTTATTATTTTAGATCTAAATTGGAAGATGACTGTGACCTTGAAATGTTAATAAAATAAATATATTTTACAGTTTTTCGTCACTCAAAATAAACACTGTCCATTTGTTGCAACTTTCAACCCCAGCAAGACCAAGCAAATGTATATATATATTTGCTTCACACTGGACCAGTGTAAAGGTAAGAAAAAGCAATATACAGTATACAGCGTTCTCTTCTTTTAACCCTAACCTAAACATCCACTGTGGTGGTTTACTGACCACTATGGTCAGTAAACTCTGCTCAGTTTAATCTGTTCAGTTAGTCAGCGTTCTCTTCTCTCTTCATTTTAGATAAAATAGCCACTCTTTACAAAGGTCATCAAAGCACAAATAAGTGTAGGACTGAGATGAACTCCCATGTATGAAAGGGAAGATTTTTTTCTTATTATTTTAGTAAAGTATTTGCAGCTCCCAGTGTTTTCTTTTACGTGGAAACTGGGTTCAAATGGCTCTTTCCGTGTTAAAGGATACAGACCCCTGCTTTAGACAATGTGCTGTGTGTTCTAGGTGAAAAAAAAATACAGCTTTATGCAATAAAATTAAGTCGTATCAGAAAAATTGGTCTCTTGATATGCAGCGAGGCCAACAAGTCTGTGCAGATTCCAGCAGAATACAAAAAACAAATCAAAAGCTGGACTCCAGTTAGTAAACTATTAAAGGTATCGAATTTTTATCGTTTCTCACAGAAGCTGGGTGATTTGCAATCAGTCAGTGTCCGTCTCTTGTCAAATTTCACTAAGATTACACTCAAAAAATGCTATGTATTTACTTTACCCAACACAAGAGTATCCACTGACAGCAGCAACAGCACTGAGATGAAAACAAGTTGTCAATGTTTAGTGTCCAGTAAAAGCCATCACTACACTATGTATGGAGATTTTTCAGTGCAATAATCATGTGCACTGAGGTTTAAAAAAAAAGTCTAAAACACCAAGAAAACCTGAAATATCAACATCTTTGAGTGTCATTCTCTTACCAGATGGCAACCGTGGTCGATGCGCAATGTAAAAATATTCATCAAACTATACAATATTATCTCTAAATTATGATAAAATATTATATTGTTTTTTACTGACATTTCTACAGTGAATTGCCTGTGAATTATTAGGGCGTTTTCACAAATCTGTTGGTCTGGACTTTTTCCAGTTTGATTCAAAACAAATTTGTATGTGTGAGACCTCACTTGTTTGGTTTATGCACAGTGTGAAAACATTTTTGGGATACTGTAGCTTAAACTGCCATGAATGTCACAGTTGTCTTTCAAAAAAAACAAAATAAGAAGGAAAACAAATGGAAGTAATACCATGCCAATCCATTCCAATGGCTGCTTGTAAAGGGAGATTTAGTACATAGACAAAAAAAGCCCAATGTACAGAACAGTCCATTTTCAATATTGCAGTATGAAAGCAACACCAACTGGACCATATCATATATCACAACATTAATATTGGTTGAACTTCTAAGTGTGAAAGCGCCCGCAGAGATGAGATCACAAGTCCAAGTCAAGCCACAACTCTCATATGTTTCTAATGAGCATTCGATCTGCAGCGTGCCATGTTTCCTGCTCAGGAAAACCATTGTTATATCTAATGAAGTCACAGCATGTACAATGTTACCACATCTTTATCGATTCACAGAGAGTACTGATACGTTGTTTTAGGTAATCAATTCTGACAGACTACAACAAGACAATATGAGGAGAAAAATAATAAAGTGAAAGCTTTCCCATGATAAGAACGTTCATATTCATTATTGAATAATGGTATTTTCAGCTGCCTGCTAAATTTGGATGTAGTTTGCCCAACACGAAAGTTAAGTGATTCTTCTTTGTGAGACCTTTTTGTTAAGTTACAACAAAAGATATTGCAGCTGCATGTGTGGTTGCCATGGTGTTGTGTTCCCACTAGGGCTTTAATAGAAATGTCGACTAGTCCAAATGTCGACTCCTGTAGCATAAGTGGACTTAAATTTGGAAGAGTCAACAAGTTGCATGTTATTGTTTCTGTCCCTCCCTCCTTCTCTGTCCCCCTCAGCAGCACATAAACACAGCAGACTTAAACAAGACATGGCTGCTGCAAGTAAGACAGCAGTGGTGGTCTGAACAAAACATAAGAGAGTGACAGATACACATCACATGTGGAAAAACTTCACCTTAGATTAAAAAAAATGTCACGGCATCTGAAGAGGCATCTGCATGGTATGACCAGCAGTGCAGACAAGACACATTAACCCTTGTGCGGTCTTTCGGGTCAAAGAGACCCGGTGGCTCACAAATGTACCTTTTTATACGTACTGTAGGATGCCATTGCTTACTACTGAAAACAGTAATATATCCTTGGGGGGTGGGGTGATGAGTCTATGGAACTCAACTTTGGAATCTGGGTTTTTAAGACCCGATTGTAGGACACAGCCAGTGTGCCTTTTACGAAGGACCGCACAAGGGTTAAGACAATCCACACTTTTTTCCAAACATGGTGTGGACAGTGTTGATGTGGACAGTGTGGTGTGGACATTCTGGTGTGGACAGTGTGATGTGGACAGTGTGATGTGGACAGTCTGGTGTGGACAGTGTGATGTGGACAGTGTGGTGTGGACAGTGCGATGTGGACAGTGTGGTGTGGACAATCTGGTGTGGACAGTGTGATGTGGACAGTGTGGTGTGCGTCTTGGCGGCCGCTGCCTTAATGTAAGGATGTGACAGACGTCCGGAAAGTCCAGGTTTAGAGCCGTGGGTCCAGACCAAATGTGGACATGTGTTCACCTACTAATGTTGTGCAGTTACATTTAACAGAAAACTCTTTGCTAACTATTTTGTTGGGGTTGAAATGCTGACGTGCTGATGTGTCTCGTCAGTGGATATTGTTACGTTGCAGTGAACTTTAATGCTCATTGCTGGACAAATGTGTGTCTGTGTTTTTTTTGTTTTTTTTAGCAGTGTGTCTGTGTTGTGGTGTCATGACCCATCAACTCAACGTCAACTTTATTGACGAATAAGTCGACTTGAAAAAAACTGAAACTGCTAATGCCCTAGTTCCCACCATCTGTGGCTCTGCGCATATGTAAAATTATACATAATACTATGAGAGGGAATGACATTTTTTTAATGTTAATGCACCAACAATAAAAAAAATAATAGATTGAAAGGGTTGCATTTATCTAGTCCTTTTCTATCAGTGTACAATACATCCCCTAGTTGCCAAAGGGAACTTGGTTTTCACCATTTTACCCTTTAATATTTCAACATGTGGATAGAGGTCTGGGATAAAGTACTAACTTCTCTGATTTTGAATGACTGATTGAATGACAGCTTGTTCAGTCTGAGTCACAGCTGAGTGTGAAGTTAGTGTGTGCATGGCTTCAGTTCGGAAAAAAAACACACAGGAAAAAAAATCTAAATATTACTAAGTGTTTATTTTTCTCATTTCTAGTCCAAACATCTCATCACACTTCAAATAAGACATAATCACCTAAAGAATAACTTTTCAGTGAGATATAAAAAACCTTATTTTTGTAAAATAGATCTTGAAAATCTTATTTCAAGAAATCTTAAAAAGATCATTTTCATTTGTTCCATTGATAGGTTTTTGTTGTTGCTTGAATTAAGCAAAAAAACAAAAACTAAAATCTGCCAATGGAAGCCCAGTCATATATGCTACCTCGTTACTTCTTGATGATATCACTGTCCCATTGTGTTGGTTGAAACTTAAATCCCTACTTCATTCTGAAAGGAACTCCAAAAACGAGTGCTCGTTGCCAAGAGGAGACTTTGGGATGGGCCCTTTGTCAGCCTGATGTTTATTCCTATCCTGACAGTGTTTTTACGTCTTATCTCCTGTCATTTACAACCCTTTGTGGGCATGTGTAGTTAAAAGTGTGTCTAAGGTAAAACTTAAGTCCTATTTTCAGAAATCTGTCACTTTGGTGTGTTGACCAAGATGTAATATTACCAGTGAAACCAAGTAATCCTAATATAAAACATGAATAAACACTAGAAAGATTCAACAACTGTCTAGATTAAAATATTTCACTCTTGATAAATGATTTTCCAGTTTGTAAATTTAGAGTTCATATGGTTCATATTGGACTGACATAAAGACTATAAAAGATGCTTCCTTCCAGCTGCCCCTCACTGCATTGCTCTCTGAAATAATGGATTCTAATTCCTTTCCACTAGAGTGCACCCATCTGCTGGCTTTGAGGGACAGTAAAACCCTCTATCAGTTACAATTATCCCACAGTTACAGAGGACTGTGCCACAAGGTTATGTGTGACCCATGCACCCCTAGCACCCCTTGGGGACAGAAACGTGCTGCGTAAGTGTAAAATTTAATCCCTTCACTGCTCCATGTGGGACACCAAAGCCATGACAAATCATCCCAAGGGGTTTGAGAGCATGTAACTGTGTGTGTGTGTGTGTTTTAAATGTACCATCAACCACATACTATGTTATAAGTTTGTGTAGCTTCTTCTCTTAAATCCTAACATGTAGACATGAGTACAAACACCACAGTATGATTCATCGTCCAGGGCTGCACTCATTCACCACTGGGGGACAGTAGTAAATCTTGCAAACAAGGCACCCCCCCCCCCCAAAAAAAAAAGAAGAAAAAAACACTACTGTGCACAACCCCATTTTGTTTCCATTTCAAACTACACCAAATATGTCAAGTTGTCCAAAAGTAATATTTGTTACAAGCCTACTTTTAGCGTTGTACAATTCTCGGGTCTCCCAAGGGCCCCCGAGCGTTGTTGAACTATGATGAAAACATTCTGCATTCAAATTTCTTTGGCGGTGGGCTTCTGGTTTTGTTTGAGCGCTGAGTGACAATATAAGGGATTTTGACTCTTTAACAAGTGACAGAGATGTGAGGAGAGACCCTTGATTTCCTTCCCAAACTATCTTCCCCCGAAACAAATGTCTCCATTTTTTCCTCGTCTAACTCCGTCATCATACGTAATCTTCCGTTTTCTCTTACGTTTCTGTCACTTTCACCCAATCTCATTCCTTTTTATGGTCTTCTGTTTCCTTCTCCCAACATGATCCTCTTTGTCTTTTTGCCGTACCCTTGCACTGTGTCTTCTGTGAGTGTTTATGTAACATACGTGTTTTATTTATGTCTGCGTGTGTGCATGTTGTGTAGCCCTAGCTGTCTAAGACCCGCTCTGGTTGCAGCAGCAGAGGAGATAAAGTGGGGCTGTGTTTCCCGGCAGTGTTGCAGATTTATCTCTCTGCTTACAGCTCTGATTTTACTGCCCATCCACTGGCCTCTGCTGGATCCCATCTCTCTCTCTCTCTCTCTCTCTCTCTCTCTCTCTCTCTCTCTATCTCCCACTTGCCATAAGGGACCAGACTCCCTCTACACGTTCCGGCCACCATAAATCTGCCACATAGCTCCATAAAGCTGCTTAGGGCATGACTCAACAAATATTAAGGAAGAGGAGAATAAATAAATAAAGCTAAATAAAAGAGAAACTCTTGTCTGGAGGGACAGACAACTTTTCTGCACACAAAATGGAGCCCAGCTATAAAATATTTACCTCGGCGTCTTTGTGCTTCTGACACTACTGAGAGTCTGTGGGCACTGACTCTATGACATCACTCATACTTTTTATTTCTTTTTTACTCTGACTTGCTTGACTTTCTTTTGCCTAGCTATTGGCAAGCATAGTCAGAGAGAGCTTAGTGTGCTGGAGCTTAAGAAAGCAAGTAGGAAAATCTTCATCATTTTGTGAACTCATGCACTGCAAATACAATAGAAAGAAGTAGAAATTTGGTCTTACAATGCATAGTGAGTTTTTCTCTGGGTTGATTTTTATTTTTTTTTGCAGTCTTTTTATATTTTTGTATCTTGAGAGTTATGTCTTTGCAATGGGATACTTTGCCAAATTAATGTTTTTCCTAACTTCTTGTGTGTTTGGGTATGTGTTTTTGCAGTTGTTGCAGACCTCTCAACCATTGTGAACAAAAAAGAAACATTAATGTATCAGTTGTCATATTTCATAATTTCCCATCCTGATTTTGATGTATGATCAAATTCTGTGTCAGTATGTGGTCTTCGAGTTTACAGAAAATTAATTTATCAAGCACACACAGTTTGAAGCTGCAAGGTTGTCTGTAACACTTCCCTTGCAACTCACCTCTGAGTCTAAAACAAAAGACTTAACATGAATGCAGATGATCTTAGATAATTTCATGCTGTTATAGAAAAGTAAACCTATAAGACACAGAATAATAGCCTAGTAAACTAGCCCGCCTCTGGTATTTTTGCCTGAATTGTGGGTCTAGCAACACTCCATAGAGCTTCAGCCAGGACCGGTAAAATTTCAAACACAACACTCCATTTATGTACGGAGATTGTAGAGTGGGCTTAGCACAATGACGACAGGGTTGAAGAACTACGGACTTAGCATGTAAACTGACCTGGTTGGATATTTTTCCTCTACTGTTAGTGGTGTGTTAACGTTAATTAACCTAGCGTATAGGATGTTAAAACAACCAGATAGATGCTAGTTTAGACTTGTTTTCGTTGCTCTGTCACATTGTTCATTCCTCTAATTAGTCATAGCGCTGGCCTATTACGTGCAAAGCAGTTTGAAAGACAGACGTTGATCCCACCTGTATGGTCAAGTTCAGTCTATGGAGCAGCCCCTGACTATGAATTCATATCATAGTCTGGCTTACCAGAATAAGGCATTTGACAGAATCTGATCAAGAGCTGACTGAACTGACTGACAGAACCTTCGAACCTTACTAGTGTATGAGTGAATGTGAGGGTGGATAAGCGCTATATAAGTGGAGTCCATTACTATTGTTTTTCCTTTACTATTGGTTTATAAAAGTTTGCTTAATGTAATAAATGTCGAGAATAACTCAAAGAGTAGGCCAAATATGCTTTTAGCTTATTCCTTTTTTGATCACAATACCATGATCAATGTTTTTTTTGTTTCTTTCCATTTTTTTGTTTTATTATGTGTATTTGACCTGCTTCTGACCTGTCTGAAAACACCTGCAGTTGGACAAAATCAGGGTGTAAATGGGGTTAGATGGCCTGCAGGTGAACACTGGTCAAGAATAGCTGCACACCATTTAACCCCATTGTGGAATTTTATGCTCTATGAAACTAAGAAACTGCAAAGTACGACACCTTTAATGTGGTATTATGCAACATATAGTCAGTGTGTTTTAAGCTTTAGAATGGATGAAAAGTGAAAATAGTCTGATCTCTGCTGGATCACAGTCATAAGATTCTTCCAGTAATTTTACATCAGATATAACGTTTTAATATAGTATACGACGTAGCTCACTGTGAACAGCTATATGCACTGACATACACAGTAGAGTTGAATAATATCTAGAGTAATCTCAGTTGAATCTAAATAAAAAGAGGCTAACATTTTTCAGCCTGCATAACTATTTCAGGCATGCATGTGAGAAGGTTGACATGTGAGGCTGTGCTTGTCAGTTCACCAACAGCAGCAATTTTTCACTCTTGATCAGCCAACCATGGATATGTTTTAATTGAACTTCCTGGATTTCAATAGTTATAGACAAAAGACAAAAGGTAACCTCTAAGGGAATCAGTATGCCTTCTATGTGTTTGTTCCCTCCTCCTCTCCTTTCCCTCTGTCACAGACAGATCTTCTTCTCTGTTTTCTAGACCTTTCAGTCTTGTCCGATCGCCTTCACCATGACAGACGCATTAGCCATTCATAGAGCGGCAAACACCATGTGGACAGCTGACTGTGCCCAGAAATCAAGCAATATGCTGCCACAGAAAAAAACAAAAAAACAAAACACAAATACGTCCATACACATATACTCACTCACACACACACACACACACACACACACACATGGTAAGCCCACTGTGACCCCACGTCAAAGAAGACAAACAACGACGTCTGAAAGCGGCCGCCTCTCCATGTGGCGAGCCAGCGTATGGAACCTTGGCACCATATGGGCTCTCTATTGTTGACAAAACAGCCTCAGGACATTAGCACCCAATATTTGCATATATGGAAATCACGTTTACAATTGTTTTTTTTTCTTTTTCTTTTGCTGTTTCTGAAGCAAATAAAAGTGTCATCATCAATCTGCCTTCAATGCCTGGAGGTGTGTTGGAAAGGATTTGTAAAGTCATCCATTTCCTGTCATTTGGAAATGACACAGATTGAAGCAACTGCAGCTGGTGGAAATCCCATGATGCTCTTACCTAGTTGCAGCTCCATGTTGCTAATCTTGTTTTCAGAGGGAAACAGGATTTTTGGTGGCTTGTCGGTCAAAGGAGCTGAAAAAGAGAGAAAACACAATATGATGAGTATTATTTATAAATATATATATATATATATATATATATATATATATATATATATATATATACACACACACACACACACACACACACACACACACATCGTCCACAATTCGATAAAATCGCTTCTCCTCCCTAAATTCTTCAATTCTGATTGATTCATTAAATGTAAAATTGTATATATATATATATATACTCTGTGCTCTGTTCTGTTTTTACAGATTCATCACCATTTGGACATAAAACACGCAAAGAATCTCTCAAAAGTTGTGATATGTCCTCATTTTTTCCCCCACTCTCCCACTTGGTCCTTCTGTCTTTACAGACATATTTCTCTCAAGTGTCTATAAACCTAGGGTTCCATTCATCTGACCTAGTTCCAATCATAAATTAATCATAGCTTTGCCAAGAAAAAGCCACCATTTAATTTGCATGAGTGTTAGGTGAGTATTTGAAGAGCCATCATAGAGCATGTGTGTCTAAGTAAGAGGGTGCAGCTGATTCACTAATGATGCTAATCATCCATACGGTGGATGTCAGTCCTGCTGCTGAAGTCCTTCCTCCTGGGAATCACGGAACATGCAGCAGTTTGTTGTCGTTAAAAGCTTTTGTGTGTTCTGAAAGAAAGGCTATGCACTTTTGGGTTCAGGGGTTACAAGAACAGAAAACCAGTCTTGTACGTACATGAAGAGTGAGACAATGAAGAAGAAATGAAGAGACTGTGTCTCCATTTCAGATCAGAGGTTTTGATCATGACTTACTACATTTCTTATAAAACACACATTTTCCTTCCTTGTGTTTTTTTTTTAGTGCTTTCTTGAGTAATGTCTTTCAACACACATGCTCTCAAGTACAACTTGACAGTAAACCGAGTTTTCTTTTGCCAAGGACAAAATCCTAGTGGCATGATATAAGAATATAAATATGTATAAACTGCAGAGCTTGAGGCGGTAAGATCTATTATGCAGTACCTATACAGTATGTATGTACCATTTCCAGTAAAATCCATTGGTACTGTTGTACTTTAATTCTAGTGTTTAAGTTACACGTTGTTACTCTTACTTAGGTTAAAAAAGTGACATGATTGAAATAAAAGACAAAAATACAAATTGTTAAATAAAGTTACAAACAGAGCAGGCAGTGGCACATGCACCCTAGTCTTCATAAATGCTGGTACTAAACCACCACATCTCCCTCCTTCTAAGGGTTTTACTTCCTTCACTAGAAACTAAAGGGCACTAGAAGTAGCCCAGTGTTTTTCAGTTTTGGGGTCACCTGGAATTCAAATGGGGTTGCCTGGAAATTCTAGTAATTGAAAAAGAAAAAAAACACATAGTAATAAAAAATAGATGGAGAGTTAAGGGAGACAGTCACAATCCAGCTGAAGCTGAAACCCTTTGGTAGTGTTTATCTGTCAAATGTTCACTGTGGCTGGTTTCAGATGTTGCAGCTCTGTCATAGTTGAAGTTATTGTTTAAGTATTAATTGTCAGCCTTGTAAATACAAGTTGGACTGACTGTACATCTCCTGAAAATTAAATCCTAACTGTGCAGTAATCTACACCTGACTTTTCTGTCTCCATCCCATTATAATATTCATTATATAAATTAAATGTCAGCTAAAATTAATGTTTATTGGCAACATAGTATAGCAAACTATGACATGATTACAAACAAACAAAAATAAGTATTTGTTTTGAGTGTCTGGGGTCGTGAGAATTTGTGATGTTAAAATGGGGACACAAACCAAAAAAGGTTCAAGGTTCTTTATTTTGTTATTCCTTCAATACAAGTACAAAGGAAATAAACCCCTGGGTTAAAAAAGTGTGTGTGTTACAACATTAGAAATACATAAGAAACCCTACAGTGGACTAAAATAGATACAAATAAATAAAATAATAGCAGCCTCCATAAAAACAGTCAATAAAATAAAAGTAAAATAGATAAAAGATTGGGAAGAGCTATCCAAACCCATGGGCAAACATGCAATAATTTACTAGCCTCTATATTTTCCCCTGTTTTTATTTTAAAATGTATAATATAATAGTATCCAGTATGGGACAGCAGAGTGAGAATGGACCCATAATGTTTATTCAGAAAAACATCATGTATGAGGTTAATGTTTTTATACTTATTCCAACATTGCATAAATCAGACATAATACAATATACCCACAACCCATGAAGCAAACCAGACTGGATTCATAATTACAAAGCAATAATGAAGTCATGCATGTATTCTTCCTTTACTAAATTTAACACTTTAAATTTCTTTCTTTCTTTTAAAAAGCATATTCAAGTATCCATTCAAGCCCAACACAACATTTTTTGTTGCTGTGCCATTACATCATGAGGAAAAATTGGGACATGTTAAGCTTATTAAAAGCCACATTTCTCTGCTAGCATGACATGTTTGATGTTATCATAGACCTGGTAATGTCTTTTCTACATCAAAGTTAATACAGAAGTCAGCCATTTGAGTCATTTGCATGTATTTAATTAATTAATAATCAATTTAACACCATTGCTTTTATTTATGTAAAGCACAATTGACTGCCTTTGTGTATAAAATGAGCTGTTAATAAACTTGCCTTTTCCTGCCACGTCTTTGCATATGATGCATAGTCTATATGGCACACAATTCAAAAACCGTATAACCTTTGACTACAGCAGCACAGAATTAAAATAAATGAACACATATAAAACAACCATCCATATGGTTCTGCTCATATAAAATTAGGGAAACTCACTCCAATTTCCTGCATTTCCTTAAGTAGATAAAAACAGCCCTTTATTGAATAAGACAGAGGCTACTCCCAAAAGCAGACTTTTCAGGCACCTCTAATTATTTAGTGGTGAACTTGCAAATGCGGCTTATTTGGAGCAGTTTGTTGCCTGGTTCTTTTATTAAGATGTTCCCTTAGAGTGTCCTCACACGCTCTGTTATAGCCTTATTATAGGACTTCTCTAACAAGCTGTTTGAAAGCCCTGCACTGTTTTACTATCTGGAAGGAACAAGCCATGCAATGTTGCTTCACTAACTCATTCAGCACCGTGATGTGCAGCAAAGTGTGTGGTCGTGTCTGAAATAAAATAGCATGGTTTGGTGAAGTGCTGATCTTAATACTGCATGAGAAGAACTGGTAAAGCCAGCAAAAAGAAATGCTTTTGTGATGAAATGTAAATCAAAGTATGAATGTTTATCACATGTAAGTGTGAAAAGAATGGCAAACAGAGCGTTTGTGCTCAGATGTGGCACCTGCTGGTATGCAAATACTGACAGAGAAGCACAGTGACATCTATGAGAGGGGCGGTCACGGGCTTTTAGGCACAACTGTTTGCACTGTTAATAGGTAATCACACAGCACAAATTACACTAGATACTGATACAATTTTAATTACATATCAAACTGCTATACATAATTACACAATGGGTGATCCTATAGCTAATTATGCATCGGGCAAACAAATGAGGACAAGCTGTGTATGTGAGAGAAAAGAAACAGATGTGGTAAGGAGAACAAAGATATGAAGCTGCCAAGAGAAAAGTCAAGCTGGTGGGATGAAGAGAATAAAACAGGAGAGGAAATTTATAAAGCTAAAGTGCACCATTCAAATAACATGTCCCCCTCATTTTGGCATGCTACACTTGCTTCTGAAAATCTCATTATCTTAATTACTATTGCATTATGGGAAACACATCAATTCTCATAGTGAGAGAGAGAGAAAGAGAGAGAGAGAGGGGTGGGGATAACATTTAGAATGTAGAGGACTGAAAAACAACTCCCCACAAGTCTCCTGTCTGGAGTTGCAAATTTCCTTTCATCCATTCATTCTTTTATTTTCGGTAGGGTACTAGGCTGAGGCCGATTGTAACTGACACCGAACGAAGGAGGTGTACACCTGGGCTACATTCACCATATGGCTGATATGACAAGACAAGGAACACAGTGATGCACTCTCACAGCTACAGGTAATTTAGAGGCATAATTTAACCCATTAATGTCCATGTGTTTGTTGTACCTGGACAGATCTGACACTGACACAGATACACAAACTCTACACAGAGGAGACCCAGTCAATCAGATCTGGGTTTTAACCCAGGACTTAAATGTTGTATCAGATCGAGTCTTAAAAATCTGCTTAATGCATAAAGACCCAATGCTACGTTTATGATAATTCTGAAATATTAATCTCTTTTCAACTTTTTAATAGTGATTTATCCCTGTTAATTACACTATTATACCTCTTACTGATCATGTGGGTGTTCATAAAAACTGAAGAAGTGACTTTTTCTGTAAAATCTATCATTAGTTGAACATTCCACAAGTGTCTCCGTCCACTGTAATTAATTTAACTCCATTGGTTTTATTGGTGAATCAATTTTGTAGCAGACAACAGTGTTTACACGTTCACTACAGAGACTCAATGTTGAAATAGGTCTGCCTAAAATGGTCCTAAACTTCGGACATGTTTTGATTTTTATGCTGTGAAAAAGTGGAATGCGCCAAAAAGTGTGGTGTTTGCATCTCTGACACGACACCAACTCCTATCACTGGCTCCTTGTTGCTACATAGAAATAACTTTCAATTTATTGAGATATATAATAAAGGTTAGTTTAAAAAAAACGGCAAAAAAAAAAACATTGGCCCAGTTGTAGGGGTCTGAAAAAAATTACCACCATATTAGATGTCGGATACTACTTTTTACTGGCCGTAATTTTGTATGTTTTCATTTACTATCTTTTACTACCTTTTACAACCCTGCATTAAGGTATTGTACAGTAAGAATGTGTCTTTAAGGGATGAGATTGGCTCGGCTTGTGCAAAATGTATGCTCTGAGACCAACAACTCACTGTTAAAATATTGATATCTGAAAGAAAAAAAGCGTCGTCTAGTATCTCAGCAAACTAGGCTGAATTTATTACTCTCACCCCCATGAGGGAGTCACAATCTGGTTTGTCTGTTCACATCTATAACTCAAAATCTGAAGCACATTTTACACAGGGTAGACTGCTGGTCTACATCAGGATTGGGGTCTGGAATATGGAATTTTGCTAAACATTATTCGTACTATACACCTAAAAATAATATTTAGACAATCTAATCTCTAATCTAAGCTGCACACACTGCACGATTTGACAATAACATCACACACTATAGGATATTATAATGATTCATACGTCTGACAGAGCACTGACCACCTCATGAGATCTCTTGTTGCCTAATTTAATCAAGATAGGGATGGAAATAAAAACTGGAAGTTTCTCCAGCACTAAGTACAGCAGCCAACACTGGACTCATGAACAACATAATACCTCTGTCTCTTTTGCACTGACTTGCACTCTCTCATAGAATTGCACATTACCCTCACAGAATTGCACATTGCATATTTTACTATATTTATTTTTTATCTTATTCTATCTTTTGTGCATGCTTAGCATTTTTATTTTTTTATTGATATACTATATGTTGAATGTTGCAGCGCTACACCGAGACAAATTCCTAGTTTGTATATTACATGTGCACTATATGAACAATGGCAATAAAGCTCTTTCTGATTCTGATTCTGACGATGCTTCTCACTTTCCTGTGAAACAGATGTCAAACTGAAGGGTTGTATAGTACTGGACAGAGTTTATTACAAGTAAAATCTGCCTGAAAATGAATTTTAGTCCATGTTCACCTTTGCCAAGGAGGGCAGAAACCACTCACATTTGTCACATACTGGCAGGATCAGCAAAAAGTACTTAAGCTTTTATCAAATTTGGTGGAATTGCAACACATGGTTGAACCCAGGATACTTTGGGATACTTGTTTTTGTCCGGCTTCATCCGGGCCTGGGTCGCGGAGGAAGTATAATAGGAAATATAATAGTAGTAAGTAAGGAAGTATAAGTAAGTATAGTAAGTATATAAAAGAAAGGTTTTGGTTGGTGGATTTATCCCTGTACTTATTTTATGAAATTATTCTTATGTTGTTTTGGGATATTTCCATAAATAACAGGAAATCTTTCTTTTTCAGGGAGTTTTATTGAATTATCTGATTTGGCAGATGCTCTGTAGAGATTATACATATGTCTGATTACTCACAGAGTTGACAACTGGCAGAGAAATATGACATTTACTTTACTTCTATGCCATGATTGTGTGTGTATAGGATTTGACTATTACTTTGTATGACATGTATCATTGTATGGCATCTTACATTTGGCACTTCAGTAGAAACTGAACAGCCAGTCAATGGACAGTGTTGTTCAAACTGACAACCTGTCATGAAAAATAATATAATTGCAAACACTTTTGCTGTCAAAAGCAATTCTTTTGACAGGACAGCTGCTCTGAAAGTCCTGTTAATAGGTTAAAAGTGCTCCATAGAAGAATCTAAGTCAGACTTTGTGTGTGTCTGTGTGTGTAAACACGCATACATGTGGATACATTAGCACAGTATGGGACTCTAGATATAAGCTTTGTGATCAGTCATCCACAATCCTATTTCTGCTTGGTGGCAGAAAAGCTCACTGGACTTTTCAGATGGATTATTCTGGGTGAGTGACTGTAGGGAAACAGCAAATTAGTGAATTAAGGACGGAGCTGAGGTACTTGGATCACTGGGCTTTTTCTGTTAGTTGTCCCATCTGAAAGGAGGGGGGGGGGGGTGTAAGAGAAAAATATGCTGTTGGAAATTTGATATCAAAGGTGAAAATAAGAACAAATTAAACATATTAAGCTGTTGCTGCACTCATGGGTAGGTGTGCAGGTGCTTTTGTGGGCATATATGCAGACCTGGCACTTAAACAGTCAAACTGATTCAAATACACATTCATGCATGAGCAAACAAACACGATCCTATAAACTGTATACCAGTAACGTTGTGAACACAGGCTTGCATTGTCCTTTAGTCCCAGGAAATTGGCTCCCAAAGGTTTTTTTAGTACTTTCACCAAGAAAAGCAGTGAAGCTGAAGAAGAAAGGCTAAAATAGACGAATGGTGATTTGAGCAAGCACAAAGTCCTTGTGAGTCTCCAAAGACTGCTAAGCTTGACTTGAGAAGTCTCCGTTCCCCTCTACGGCTGGCAGACTTCTATATTGTACTGCAGGAGATCACCATATATTAACAGTGACCTTCCTCTGTACAGTTGTCACCTTTGAGCCAGTTTCATTACATTCCTGATGGTGCAATAACCACCCTGTATGATTCCCTTATAAAGTCACCTCAGACTCAGAGTATACGGAATTCAATTCCAGACCCAACCATTTCCCACATGAGAGAAGATGAGCAGGGAGTTGTATGGTGTCATCCAGAGGAAGCTAATAAAAGCACTTATAGTCATCCTGAACCACATCACGCTTCCCCACTGTGCACCACTGTTGTGCTCTCTAAGAGCCCTGCCAACGGCAAAGTTAAAATACTTCTACATCAAAGCAACAGGAGTGTGCCTTCCATCCCACAAATATGGATAGACAGACTTATGCATCATAGTCACTATTACTGCCAAGAGCTTATCATTATAAAAAGTGAGAACAAATGTCCACTTTTGGCCAAGTGGCCAGTTCTTTCTTTTTTTTTTTTTTGACAAAGCAGCTCTTTATATGATTCTTTAATGATGAAATGCAGCAGTGATCAGGCAACTCATAATGAGAATCCAAGTGTGACACTACATGACCCATATCTTTATGAAAGAATAAAGTGGAAATTAAAAACCAAAACTATTATTATCAAATGACAACTACATGAGGACCACTTAAAGATGAATTCAAGCAGAAGAAGATGAAAATATTTGAGAAGTGAGAGATAAATGAAGAAAATAATGCAGAGATAAAAACTGAGAAAAAAGCGCTTATTAATTCCTGAAGACTGACTCAGATACTGTCTCAGCAAATGTGTGTATACTTGTGTGCTTGTCTGTATGGGTGTACAAGTGTGCTTGTGTGTAGCTGTCCTGTATGTAATGTATATATATATACACACACACATATATATATATATATATATATATATATATATACATATACATATATACACACACACATATATATATATATATATATATATATATATATATATATATATATATATATATATATATATATATATATGAAAGTTTTTGGTTGCTGGATTTATCCTTGTACTTATTAACGTACCCATTTTAAGAACAGCACTTTGTGATTTTTATCTGTGAAAAGTGCTTTATAAATACACCTTACTTATTGTACTTGAACAGTAATGCTCTGTCTGTTCTTCTACATTACAAACAGTCTCTTCAGTAAAACACCCTCTGGAGTCAGGCTTCAAGTGCCTGAAAAACACATAGGATATGTGTATCTCTACACATTATAATACTATATTACTATATTCTTTAGTTAAAAGCAACCTCATTAAGGCAGTCTTAATTTGTTTTTTAGACTCTAAGCTAGGATTATGTTTTACACAGGTTGATATAATAACTTCTGTTACTGTGCTCTCAGAAATAGGTTCAATTAAGCACTCAGGGACTGTGTTTGAAATGAAGGAAGAGTATTTTTATGAGTCTATTGTTCATAGGGTTTTGAACAAGAATGAGAAGAGGTGGGAAGACAAGAAAGAGGTGTCTTCTTGATATAATGGGATCCCCTGTGTTTCAGAGCTGAGAAGAAAAAAGAAAAACTCTTGCAAACAATTTTGTATGACCCCAAGTATGCAAATGTATATGGCCGAATGCAATTCTTTTCCTTCACTCGAATCAGATTTGGCTGTTGAGTACAAAGATTAGACTATTTAGTCCTTTTTAAAAATCTTTTCAAAGAATATATCTGGCAATCAGGGATAATTGGCATGAGTTTCAGTGATGATTCCAACCACATTAAATACAACAGAGTAATACGACCATATTTTAAAAACCAATTAAAAATCAATAAAGCTGCACAGTTGCATAGACAGCCTTGTAATGAGCAGTTCCACTCATCAAGCAAAAAGTTTCAGTTTTTAGTAGTACACTTCATCCCAGGCCAATTAAAATCTGCCATATCTTTACAGCTTGGAGCCATTTAACTCTACATGAGGTTTCTCTCCTCCTTGAGCTTGTCTTAGAAACCTGTTACTATTCAACAGATGTACCACTTGAGTGGGATGTGAAAAAGTTCATATTTCATAATATATTTTCCATGTGAGAAACATTAGGATTCCACATATTTCAAATTCTTCATGTCATGCTTGTGTTTTCTTGTTTTCTTGTGTTATTGTAATGAACATTGGTTGTAAGATGGAAAATAAAAACAAATGATTGATGGGACAAATCGCTGTTGGTCTTCATCAGCTGATTAGAATCATCGACTTTCACTGGGCAGCCATACAAATGTAATTGGAAAATATTAACAAAATACTGATTACTCATTAAGGCACAGTGTTTCATGAATTAAACAAATTAAATAGATCTGCAATATTCTGGTGGATACAGTAATTTACATGCAGTGTCTTTCCTGTGTTTCCTGTCATGTACATAAACTTACTGTACCTAATCATTTGTCTTTTCAGTCCTTGGGAATCTAAAACACATATGATGTGATGCACTTAGGGTTGGGTTTAATTCGATACCGATACCAAATCGATACTTTTGGTTCCTAGTAGGGATGTTAATTGATGACCGTTTGACCGATGGTTGACCGCATCAACGTTGTCCAGTCATAATTTTCCGTCGTCGGTTAAAAAAAAAAAAAAGAAAGAAAAACAAACAGCCTGCATGAGTCATTCCACTGCACAAACTCTTTTGCATTGTAGCTTCGTGATCTCTCCGTAGCATATCTTTAAAAATGATAAATTTAAGCATTAGCAATACAAGACGCAATTTATTAATAGCAAGCACAGACCTCAATTAATCTATGTGGTATGACCATTTCGCACCAGTTTAGAACGTTTGCTCAAAAATTTAAAACAACACAAAGCTGACATGAGGTAATAGAACTTCTAGAGCTAGCAGCTAGAGACTCAGACACTAAGTTGTCACTATGACAACCCGACAGTACGGTGGATGACTTGTGTTATCCATTTGACAGACCTACTTAAAATGATATGACGGGTGGAATTTGTGCACGATATTTAGCAGCAGAATTTCCTGTAACATCGAATGTTTTCTCTAGATTTAAAATGAGCTTTTAACGTAATATTACTCGACCTCACAGTGTGACTCGAGCTTAGTTTAAAAAGCAAGTGCTTCATTAAATTAGACGTTTTCCAGCCTTTCCATGTTAAGATCTGTAGACACCTGTTGCATATGGAAGAATCTGGATCTTCTTGTGGACCGTAATCACACATTCAACCTGTTCACCTCTGGCATGTTGATGTCATGCTGCCTTTAACAGTGGACAGAGGGAATAATTAAACTGCTGCATATATGTGTGGTACCAAAATTTATGTTAGATTTTGGTCTGGTTACTATCATTAATGTTTGCCCCAATTCCATGCCTATACTGACGTTGGATAGATGCACTCTGTTGAGGTACAGTGTGAGATACAACTGTTCCAGCTTTACAATTGTCAGATGCTCGAGGCCAAACAACTTGCACTTGGTGCAAAGACCCAGATTCTCAAGACAGAGTTCAAAACATTTTTTTAATCTCCGAATGTACCACAGTTGTATAAGAAAGATGAGTGTAAACACAGTGAACCCACTGCAGTGATGAGGGAAATATGTCTGCATGTGAACTCAGCATGTGAGAATCCTTCTCCTCATGTTCAAAACCCCACTAGTCTGCCTTTGCATGTTCACCCATGCATGATCATGTAAATGCACTTGAAGCGTAATAGGTCGAGAATAACAGAGAAGAGAGAAAAGGAAAAGGGAAAATATGATCTCAGCAGGTCAGTGTGTCTGAGGATACGTAACATAGAAACATGTACTGTGAGTCAGTGCTCTACTGTCTACTTCTATGAGCAGGTGCTTAACATGACAGCATCTGGGACACTGGCTAAAAGAAGATGTAGATGAAATTCAGGTATGGATGAATACTGCTAATGAATAACTGGCATCATCCTCCTGTGGGTGTAGTTTGTACAGTCTGCTCTACCCTCAACATTTTTTTCCATTCTTTTTATCTATTGTCACACAGTACTATTTTATCAAGACACCGTGGCCTTTTTTCTCATACTGTCAACCTTTCATCATAGTATCACCATCCTAGAATGTGCGCCATTACACTCTTTTCTACCTTTTAGATAAACTTCACCACTTTCTTCTTTGCATCTTATTCTCTGAACTCAGTCGATGCTTTAGCTTCTGCCTCTCACAGGCAGCACATACCATCTGTGTGTGCCTACGGTGTATGTAGGATATTATCACTGCGACTTTAATGTTCCCCAGTGGGTAATATGTACAGTACACTGTTCTACCATTACAGTTCATCTCACAGACTGTGTACACATTCAATAATGCAGGTCACTATTTTACATCTAGTGGGTCTGCCACATGCACACACACATATACTGTAGGCACATGCATTCAAACATTTGCAAGTGCTCTCCCAGCTCATAGAGGCTAGGGATCCCTGCAAACACTCTCACAGACAGACATGCACAACACACTCATATGAAGCCAAGGCCTTGGTGTCTGCTTTAGATAAGGAAACCCATGGGTCGAGTGGTGATAAAGAAGCCATTCCTGCTAGAAGAAAGAGGAAAACACACAATGAATACACCTGTGTGCAGTTTATGCAGATAAGGTTTTGAGGCAGGCTATTGACAAGGGAGACATGTCAGACAACAAAGACACTCAGGAACATTACCACACAAGACAGATACCTGATCATCAAAACATCCTGTAGCTAGACCTGCACTTGGCATCAAGGATTAGCGTTCTAATCAGTGCTGATCTCTACACTCTATTCAAAAGGGAAGCCCTCGTGGCCTGGTGGCCATTCTATTACACGATCAGAGTGGAAAGACGAGGTTAACCCTGTCACCAGTGGGGAGAAACCAAAGCAGCATACACCTGAGAGGCAGGATTAACTATGACCCGGCACATTATAACCAGCATGTACAGTGTAAAACCCCACTGGAAAGGTGT
>CM035803.1:28556199-28578699 GCA_020466265.1 Siphamia tubifer | reverse complement strand
AACATAAAATTAACAATGAAATAATGTAAAACATACTTTCCTTAGAGGGCAACTAAGTAAAGTAAAGTAATGGATTACTTTTTAAAGGTGTCATTCCATGGTTATTTCATTAATATTGCTGTGTTCTCCATTGTTATTGAATACATTGTGTGTTGGTTCTATTTTTTTTTTTTTAAATGTCCGGATTGTCCAACAACAGAGTTTACCAGTATTTCCTCATACATGTCCATGACACTGTGATGAGGTGTCTCTGATTGGCTCAGAATGTGTGAAGGACCACTCCTCCCTCCTTTACCAGAGTATCATCCAGCTACGTTTCATGCTTGTTCTGAAAATGTGCAGGGTAAAAAACAGCCTTTATTTCCACAGAGAGCACATGAACCAGTTTGTTCCGCCATTTTTTTCAAGTTTGTGCAGCAGCTACTGTGGTGCCCTCTTCTCTTGTAGATGCTAATGCTAATTCTACTTCAGATTCGCTGCAATGGGGATGGGTTTAACCCCATGTGGGTGATGCTAAAGTCCATCTGATGTCAGATGGACTAGCTTTTTCTGGGTCCGTCGTTCCTCTCGTTGTTTTCTGTGAATGCAGTATGCAGCCAGTGGAGGTGACAAACCACTGTGTTGGTAACTCGGGGTGACCCATCAGATTCCAAAAGGAGCGTGGAAAAGTGGTTTTCAGCAGAATGACACCTTTAAAGAGGTAACAAGAAACAAGTAACAAGTAACTTCCTCAACACTATCCAGGACACACATACCCTAAGTTTGAAATATCACAGCAGAACACTAACCCCGAAATAAAACCTTTGAAAGTCCACCTGAAGATGAAAACTGACCAAAATGCCAAAATCCATACGTTGTAGGTCAGGGCCGTACTTCAGTGGTTAAAAATTCAGACCGGTTCTTCCAACAATTCTGATAGAAGAGCACACACACAGGCCAACTTATTGTCTCACAGGTCTGTTTCTGTTCACTGAGATCTTGTAATGAGATTTCATCTGAGGTAACTGGACTGTTCCCCACAGGGCTTTTTCCCCTCTCTGAGACCCACAGCAGCTGCACTCTACAATTGATACAGTAGTTGGAGAACAATCAATGATACAGTGTGTGTGCGTGTGTGTGTGTGTGTGTGTGTGTGTGTGTGTGAAAGAGAGTATTGGGGCTTGGAATACATTTCTTTGCTCAAGTAGAAAGTGGATACTACCCTTGTCAAAGTGAACATAAATAAATCAATTGTTAACGCCTAACATATAGATCCACTCGTGCAGGTATAAGCTAACAAACATATACATTATTTAGTGTGATGCTTTAAAATTGATGTTTTCTATTCCATTGGCACCTCTTTTCGTATTGGAATGGGCCATAACCTGATTTTCTGACTGGTCATTACTGATGCCTGTCTTATTTTGGTGATAAACAAAGTCACTTCCATATTATTGGATTATTCTTCTATTACTCAACCCCCCAAAACAGGAGAGGGTTTAATTTTTTTGTCCAAGGTCTGTTTGTTTGTTTGTCTGATTGTCAGCAACTTTATGCAAAAACTACTGCATTAAATTTCCAGGAAAAGTGCAAGGTGGTCCAGCATAGATCCTATTACATTTTGGTGAGTGTAGATCAAAGGTCAAGGTCACAGTCACCAAAAATGTGTTTTTGCAATGATAAGAGATATGGAAAATCAGGTCAAACATTTTGCAGGGCAGTGTTTGTTGTACCTGGCACTACGTTTTACTGATGACATGCAAACTCCACACAGAAAGGACCATGCAGGTGCCACCCAAAGCTGCTCACTGCTCCTTACAAGGTTGCCCCAACAGCACCAAAGGGTGGACAAATTTCATTCTACAATTGTATAATGACAAATAAAGTACTTTCTTTCTCTTTCTCTGCTGTTGTTAGTTATGAGTTGTGAAATACTCCCATTATTGGCAGAAGGAATGTAGATCTAAGATTTTTTTCAAGAGTGAATATGGTTGTTTAAACATCAAATTACTTCACAAGACAGAGCCTACTCAACTGCCACCAACGTCAATGTCAACCAATACTCAGCACTCATACTTTCACAGACAGCAGCCTTATTTTGTCAAGTGTTCTTATATCCTGACAGACCGGGCACTTGTAAATTCCATAGATCCTTGCAGCAAGAAGTAGATCATATGATTGAATCAGATATGTTTCCATCTAAAGCTGCATCAGAGGGACTTGTGAACATGCCCTGTTCAGAGACTACAGCTTCCAAGCCAGAGTATTAAGGACATTCAGTCCTTTTACAGGGACATGTTAACCCTTCAGTTTTCAATCATAAATAACCAGGTTGTCAGTGAGTTTCTTCTCCATGGTGATATTCATGCTTTTCTTGTTGGATTATTTTCTGCTGAAAGCTGTTGAACATTGTTGCTACTGAATGTGCTCTTACACTGATCATTGTCTGAGGTGGTGTGGACAATTTGTCCCAGGTGCTGCAAATCAATAAATGCCTGCATGTCCCTGCCAGCGAGAGTGAGTGAGAGAGAGAGAGAGAGAGAGAGAGAGAGAGAGAGAGAGAGAGAGAGAGAGAGAGAAAGAGAGAGAGTGAGTGAGTGAGTGAGTGAGTGAGTGAGTGAGTGAGTGAGTGAGTGAGTGAGTGAGTGAGTGAGTGAGTGAGTGAGTGAGTGAGTGAGTGAGTGAGTGTGTGTGAGTGAGTGAGTGAGTGAGTGAGTGCGTGAGTGAGTGAGTGAGTGAGTGAGTGAGTGAGTGAGTGAGTGAGTGAGTGAGTGAGTGAGTGTGTGTGTATGTGCACGCGCGTGCACGCATGCTGGTCAAATGTAACCGAGGGCTACCTGTCTTTATTCCTCTGTCTTCTATTCCTTTTTACCATGGCAGCTTCAACAGGTTATGGACCCAGGAAGAAGCTTGGCAGCCAATGGAACAGTTTATGCTTTGACAGAGATGAGAAAAACTATGAAGTGTGGGAAATGTAAAAAGCATCATACTGAGTGAACCACCTGGTGAGGCCAGCAAGGGTGCAGCAGAAGATGCAGCTAAGAAGCTGAAGAAGCATATGCAGAATTGATCCAACTATTGGATGATAAAAGCCTGTCCCTGGTGATGAGAGAGGCAGTGGATAATGGCAGAAAGGCCCTAAAGATTCTGAGAGAACTTTACGCTAGTAAGGGGAAACCATGAGTGATCAGCTTGTACACAGAGCGTACATCTCTTCAGAAAGCTGTTAATGAGAGCATCACAGATGATGTCATTCGTATAGAAATTCTTATTACAGCATTGAGAAATGCAGAAGAAACTTTATGTGATGGCTTGTTGATTGCAATGATTCTGAAGGGCCTGCCAGACTCATGTCCATCCATATAAACCAAACTGATGAAAATGTAAACTTCACAGATTTTAAAACAAAGCTGAGGAGCTATGAGAGCACAGAAAAAAATGTAATGTTGCTAGCTCAGAGGATGACAGTGTGATGAAGGTGGGAGAAAAAGACAGTTGGAACATGAAACTGACCTGTTTTAACTGCAGGCAGCAGGAATGTACAGTAAGGCTGTGGAGGGCAATTCTGCTACGGGTGGGCACAGAGAAACAAGACAGTGGTGTAGTTTGTGCAAGACTTCCATGTACAAGGATGCAAAATGCCGACGGAGGAAGCAGGACAAGGCGAAGGGAGTAGTGGATGAGGAGGACCATATGATAAAGTCCTGGTCAGTGGAGTGAAGGAAAAAGGCCTCATGTTTGATACAGGAGCCACATCACACATCTTAACCTCCTAAGACCCGAACTCTTGCATGCCATGCATTTTTTTTTATTATTATTTCTCTTGGTTATTTGGGGTGCTTGGGACCTGATGAGTTTAAAAACAAAGAATTATCAGGAGTGCTGATTTATCCAGACTCAGGTAAAGTTTCTCAAAAAGAGTATCATTGAATGCCACACTCAGACAGATCAGTTCATGAGTGAAGAGGTTTTGCAAAGGGAGAGCACTGAAACCCACCTACCAAAAACTGAGGTAACAAAATCAATCCCACGAGAAATAAATACAGAAGTGTGTCACTCAACACGAGTGAAAGGGAAAGTATTGAGAGCAAGCATTATCCACAGAGGGAGAGACCCCCTCTGTTTTTAGGGATTGTGAGTATGGAATAAAATATGATAACAATGCACTAACCAGTATTGATTATTGTTATAGAATTTCATGTGATGTACCCAAAACACTAAAGGAGGCGACGCTCACCAGAGTCAGAACTGTGGCATGAGGCTATGCAGGAGGAGATGAATTCTCTGAGGGAAAATAATATCTTTATCTTTACAACATTGCCTGAAAGAAAAATACAGTAGGGGGTAGATTGTTCCATACAGTCAAAGAAAACCCAGTTGAAACAACATACAAATGTAACAAAAGCAAAAGGTTATAGTCAAATTGCAGATATTGATTATGAGACATTTTCTCCAACTGCTGTACATAGCTTAATGCAAATTGCAGCTCAATATGGTTTAGAACTGCATCAAATGGATGTAAAAACAGCATATTTGCATGCTTCTATTGATTGTGAACTTTATATGGAACAGCCAGGAGGATTTGAGGTCAAAAATTGTCTGTAAAATTAACAAATCACTTTAGGGTTTCAGTCAGTGCAATATTGTAACAAAATGCTTCATGATTTCCCAAGCCAAAATTATTTTTCTCAAAGTCTTGTTGACCATTGTGTTTACAGTAAACAAAGTACAATTGAGAAAATCATCCTTATAATCTGGGTTTAGATTAGAATTGACTGAAAAGTGTGTCACTGTGTTTCACTGAGCTGAAATTTCAACTTAAAACATTTTTTTTTTTTTAAAGATTCTAAATTTAAGACTCCAAAGGCTTAAGGCTACAAACTGAACATCTCAATATCTGAAAATCTGAACAGCTCCATATCTTATGGACTATCCTCCATTACAATCACATGACCCTCAGACCCTCTTACATCTTTCAGTATGACTGTGTGTGATGCGCGTATAGCCGTTAGCATGTAGCTGTTAGCATGTAGCTGATGCAAGTGTATGTGTTGACAACTAATTAGAACGTTATTAGAATGTACTCCCAGTTGGTCACCGCTCTGCTGCCCAGAAAGTCCTGACGTGTTTTCGGTTTAAGTACACCATCAAATGGATAATCAGTGATTAGGTGATGCAAGTGACAACTAATTAGAAAGTTATTAGAATGTACTCAGCGATGTGCATGTACAGCCCAAACCACTCCCATCTGCATGAACTGGCATATAGAGTGAGCACGTGAGTCTCGTCTCTTGTTGATCACCAGTGTTGTGTTCCAGTATTCATACTGCCATGAGTACACTTACACACATATAGTAGTATATACTTATATATACTACATTTTTCAGCGGGTAAGTGCTGTTCCAATTCCAATTCTGGATCTGATTCTGCATGCCACGTCAGAAACCATGAAAAATAAAAAAAAATGTTCTTACCAAAATAGATGCTATTTTTTATAGTGTTCTTCATGAATATGAATTTCCAGTGCCTCTGAAGAATGTGTTGTTGCCACCACCATCAGCGTTGGCTGAAAATAAACTGGTGTGTGTAATCATTTATGTGTCACGTTATTGCAAAGTAGCCGAATGTTTGTCTGTAAAGTTTACCTTTTACATTGATAAGTGACTAACCAGCAGTGTTGGACGAGCTACTCAAAAACTCTAGTGCATTACTGATTACAAAGCCATCATTTACACGACAATATGACAATTTCTTGTAGCATAAGTTTCTTCTCTGTAATGAATCTATCTACCATGTTTTTAATTCACGCAGTTTTCACGTCACTTCCACTACGTAGGTAATACATAGACAATATGGTGGCTGTTGAGTATGAAAAGTGTACATAACTCTACGCTTAAAAATGGCGGTGGTCGAGGGTGTCATTCGGGTACTTGCAGTACATTTAACTTCGCTGTGATTAGAAATGGGATGCCCTCTGTACCCAAAGACAGAGCACAAATGGCAGTAAGTATGAATATTGGAACACAGCACTGGAGACTTGTCGAGTTGCAAACATTTTTTTTTTTTCTCCCAAGGGCTGGTTGTACTGGTGCAACCTAAAAAAAATGTTGTAGTCACTCTTTTGAAGAATTAGGTCACATGTACGACCAAATTGGTCACATTCTAGAGCCTTGAGTGACAATTTATGAGGACAATTAAGGGGTGATTGTTCTGTCAAAGAACCCTGTATGCCAGGGGTGCTCAATCCTCGTCCCTAAGAGCTACTATCCTGCATGTTTTAGATGTATCCCCCTTTCAACACACCTGACAGTCATTATCAGGCTTCTGTAAACTCCAGACCTTTCTGTGTGGGTTTTCTCCATGTACTCCGGCTTCCTCCCACCATCCAAAGACATCAATCTAAATGTGTGTGAATGTGAAAGTGATTGTTTATCTATATATTTTCAGCTCTGAAATGAACTGGAGACTCATACAGGGTGTACTCCACCTTCACCCATTGTAGCTGGATTAGGCCCCCAGTGACCCTAGTGAGGATAAAGCAGGTTCAGATGACGAGATAAGACTATTTCCATGAATCAATTGATGAAAATCCAAATGATCAGTAAATTAAATATTGTTAATATTGGTGAGTGGTATAAAAATAAAAATAAAAAATAAATAAAAAGGCAAAAAGAAAGAAAAATGTGAAAACTCTAACAAAGGAATTAAACCCCAGTATCCCATATGGAGCTACGTCAATAGATCAATTCACACATACCACCACTGAGTCAATGGGGACTTGCATTACATATAACATTAAACAGGATTTGGTGTGTGCACCTGGGTGTAAACCGATGAAGAAAAATCAGATCGAAATGACTTTTTCTGTAAAATACAACATCAATATCTGTTGTTTTCCTGCTTATTATTATTATCTACACATAGTTTGTGCTCATGGGGTATTGACTCGATGATGGTTATTGCCCTCATTGGTCTTAGGTTTTGGAATTGTGTTGTGTGACACAGTAGAGTACGAAGTTTAAGTTGAATATGTCTGGTGAAGGTCAGTGAAACATACTTATATACTGCGATTCAGACACAGGGGAATACAGTGAATTGGAATGTAGTAGTGGTGAAAACAACAGTTACAGATAATGAGAACATGTGAAATTAAATATTTCCTCATTCTCCCCAGTGAGTGTGTGATACCTGACCAATCAATAAGACGTCTCTACATAGTTTCATGTATCTTCTTTTGCTGTCTTTGTGTGTGTTTAAGACATGGGGGTTGGCTGAAGCTATTGTTTGGCAACACCCATAAGTTTCTTTCATTGGTCCAGTACTTAATAACACCCATATATCTTTCTCTGCCAAAAGTGACAGCATTTTGGGCTCTTTGTAACCAGGGAAGTAGGAAAGAAGATTTTTCAGCTTGTGTGCATCTCTGTGACTCTGTGTTTTAACTTTGCTGTGGTAAGTTGCCATAGTGTTTATTTGTGACGCATGCTTTGGTTTGTAAAAGCTTCCTATCTTATAACGTAATGAGTCTTTTCTCTGAATTAGAATTTGTTTTATGTGGCTAGTTCATTTCCTTCATATCACTTAAAGCTTTTTTTGGTAAGTTTTACAGTTGCTAAGACTAATCCATCACTGTGTCAATTGTCAGAGTAGTCATAAAGTTATGGAACATAAACTTACAGTCACCGTTTATATTATTATGAACACTCAGGCATAGTGTGTGCGTGTGTGTGTGTGTGTGTCTGTGAAATGAAACAAGAGGAGGGATCCCACTTCTGCTCTCTGCTTAATTGATTTCAATGTCTTTGTCTCCAGAATAAACAATGGCAAAGCTTTCTTTGTCATTAAATGTACAACTTCCCCGTCAGACACAATCAAAGCCAGAACAATAGACAATCTAATAAAGGAAGATGCTGGAGAACTGGATGACATATTAAAACGTACCTCTTTATCTAGGAATGTGATTTTCTTTAGCATTAATACCATCTCTAGTTCACTAGACTCACAATAAGGCATTCAAATCAGCCCTTCTTTTAGATATCAACCTGCATATCAACCTGCATTCTCTATGCAATTCTAAATGTAAATATACATATACAAAGACATGCATCAAGCATGTGCAAGTGAAAAGCTGGATAAACAGCAGCTTTTAAAAAAATAACTGTTCACAGGATAAGAGAGTCTCTAAGAATAGATTATAACTGGGAAGTTGGGAAGTAATACATTTAATAAATAACAGAAATGTTTACCTACATAGCTTAAGTAAACTGTATATCTGTATTAATCTTACTGTTTTCTAATACGTGAACCTTTGCTGAATATATCACTTTTAGTGTCTTATCTTCTTATCTTTGATAAGCATCCGTAACCCCCCCCCCCCCCTCGCCTCTTCCACTTTCCTCTCCATTTCTTCCAGTTCTCTCTATTCCCAGCCTGTCCCCAGTCAAGCAGAGAATCGATTTTTAAACAGGCAAGACTCTGGGGACCGAGCAGAGGACCATTATTGGCCTCATTTAGGCTCCATTGCCACCACGATGGCTCCTCTAGACAATAGAATAGACTCTGTCATGGATACCAAGCATAAATGCACATTCCAGCTGAAAACCGCTCAGGCCAGCATTTCCTCTCTTTAGGGAGCTTTGTTTAAAAAAAAAAAAAAAAAAAAAAAAAAAATCCTCAGGCGGTTTAAGAGGATGGACCGCAGTGCATCCATACACCATTAATATAGGCTCATCCAGCACATTTCACAGCCATAAGCAAGCTGGGAGGGAAATATAGAAAATGTATGGGTGTTTTATTTATTTCTTTATTTTGCTCTTTGCTGCATTCCACATTTCACTTTTTTCACTAGCAGCCTGTGCAGTCTGTAACATATGGCATCTGCTTCTACTATAAACGATGGCTTGTGATTCCTCATCAGGGAACTGTGCTTTTGTAAAACAGCTGTATATCTGTCAGCCAGCTCAAGTGTATGACGCCAATCATGCTTCCTCTGTCTAGGATTGAAGGATTTTGAGAAAGAATCTTGATTCGTTGCTATAGCTTTTTCTTGACAGGGACAGATCCTTAATGATGGAGATTAAAAAAAAAACAAAAAAAAAACAAGTCTCCTTCTGGAGATATGATATGTTTCCATTTGTTTACTGTTCTTTTCACATATGCATGAAGAAACAGTCAGTTTAGTTTGGAAATGTAATGCAGATGTTAGCTCTGGGCGCTGTGGTGCAGGAGGGAGCCACACACTTTAAGAACTGCATGAAGTCAGTGTATATAATTTAGAAAACAGCTAAGACCTTCATGTTTCAGATGGAACATGATCTGGCATTAGAATAAATAAATAAATATATATATATATATATATATATATATATATATATATATATATATATATATGTATGAGATCTGATGGCAGCTGTCAGTCTCAGATGTAGTCTAGCAAATGAAAAAAGATTTGTTCCATGAAAGTTAAAATAATGATGTAAACTGATGATGATGAAGGGATATGTTTGTGAAATATAAGTGTATTGCAGATGGACAGTAATGATTTAATTTACACAATGATTGTAAAGAACATTCATCCTCCGTGTAATAACATGCAAACAATGAAGCTAAAAATTAGATATGGAGGAAAAATAGCAGATGAAATTAAATAAAAACATATTAAAGGATGAGTTTATACATCCAGCCATTCATGTAAGCCAGTTTGTAAAACCTTTGTACATTTTTGTGTTTTACTAAATATTGTTTTTTCTTCATTGATGGATTGTCGGCAATGTAGTTAGCCTAATGTCCCTGATGTTACTGAAACTAATGACATGTTACTATGGTAACCAACTATTTTACACTCTCTTCTTTCCCTTAAAGGGAGGGAGGGGGGCTGAGAGCACAGGATGGGTATTTGTACAGGCAAAGACACACAGAGAGCAAATAAACAATAGAATTTACTATAGGAATAAACAGTGAATTACAATTAAAACCTGTAGATACTAAACCACTGTTATTACAACTGCTTGTTTTATAGTAGATGGTGATCATCTAATTTTTTTTATTAGGTAAATTATTTATATATGTAGAGGATTTGTTGCAGTTACATTGCACAGACATGATCAACAGTGGAAACAGATTTAAATCATAATCCAGTCAGATTATGTCTGTTGCAGGTTTATTTTTACTTAGAAATACAATTACCTTCAGAAATGTCATCAAACCATACTGTTATCATGCTATTATATTTGAGACTGTACATAATCACTGGACTCAAAACACAATGGGCCTCATGCAAGAACATTTCTGTATTTGAATCTGTACTTTCTCGTAGTTTTTAGATTAAGCCTCAATTTAAAACAGTTTAAAGTTCTACATAAACATGAAAAATGCCACTTGTTCTAGACAGAATGATGTTCACACCATCATGAAGCAGGGTTTTCAAACTGCAAATTGCTTCAACATATTGAAACACACAATTATTTAGCGAATATGTTGAAGTACAGCAAAATAATCAAATGATTCCTACACACTCCTTAATAGTTCAAAAAGTTAGAATTTGACCCTCCAGGTGCTGCAAAGCTGTATTTACAGTATATTAATTCTGGCAAAAGTCAAGTAGATTTCTACTACACATTTTAATTCTTTCTTAATTTGATACATTTTATAATTATGTCATGACATTTGCACATACTGTATAAGGTCTTCTAATGAACATTTCTCTGACTGCAGCATCATTATTTGTCAGCAGCAGTGATTGTTGTCCATACTGAAAACATGTCCAAACTTTGAGTCAATTACCTTAAATGTTCAGAAGTTGTATCAACAAACAAAGTGAGCAGAACAGAGCACAGAGTCAACAATCTGGAGGCCGTAGGATATGGAGTGGCTTATTGACATTTAAAGGGCCAGAGCTCAAAATGATCTTTCCCATGAAGATGGAGTTTTATTAATGGCATGTACAGTTTATGTGGACTTTTTTATCTCATAATTTTGACTTTATCTAATGATTTTGAATTTTTATCTCATAATTTTGGCTTTTTATCTCATGATTTTGACTGCACTTAAAGCGCCTTATATGTGAAAAACCTTCATAAAAACCATTAATTGGCAGTGCGCCTTATAGTGCACAAAATACACTAATTCAGTGTAATACAGTGATTGACTGTAAACTATTGGGGCAGGGTCCTAAATGGACATTGGTAAGAACACAGTACAGTAATGGTCGTTATTGCTTTTTCATTTTGCTTTACTAGTACTTTTTGCAATTACTGTACAAACACTCCAAAATTTTCTCCCCAACGACAGACATTTCACATGACAAAGAATGATTTGAATGTTGCAAAAAACATAAAAACTCATTTTGGCTAAAAAAAAAAAATTTAAAAAAATGGAGTTACTGCCTTTTTTCTTTGTAGGGCAGAACAGTCATAACACTGCAGGCACAAAAATAGGAGTTATTATAGGCTGGATGGACTGATGGTAAAAAGAAAATGATTAAAAGAAATAGTAAAGAGATGGGCAGTTAGAAGTTTATGGAGTTAGAAAAAATAAGTCTTAGAAGTCAACTGATGTGCAGGATCTTCTTAAAGCATATGATAATATGAAGCTGGTCGATAGGATCCCCCCTGGAGACTGATGGTGGTGGTGGTGGTGGTGGAGGAGAGGTATCAGCAGGAGGTTGAATGAGACTTGTGGATGAATCTTGCTGGTGATAATGGAGTGGTGGTTTAGATGAAATGGACAGCTGGGAGTAGCAGATGATTTATTTTAACTTTGTGGTAGTGTTGTGCAGCAAGTTTGAAAGCTATGGAAGAACTGCACATGTGTTTAAAGAGTAGAATTCTGGAAATAATGGTTGACAATGCACACAGAAAGATCAGAATAGTCAGAATAGTAGTATTTAATGAAGAAGTCAATGATAGTTTGGAAAAATGCATTAAGTAGTCAAACCAGTGACAAATGAATATAGGATAATATTGCCCTTATTTAATTTGTTAAAACTTTATACCTAAGAAAAAGGAGAAAAAAATCACACTGTACAGAAGTGGGAAAAAAACTTATTTGACATTTAAAATTTTACTCAATTGCTAAAAATATCAGGAAATATTTGGAGAGAAATCTTTTTCATGTTTGAAAACATGTGGTTATATTGATGAGACATGAACACATGCAAACTTTTCTTATAGATAACAAGAAAAACTCAATAAAACTCTTGACCTGTTTCAACATGTCATACCCTGCATGTGTTTCAGGTTGTATTATCTTGCTGTAACATTCAGTTTTGATGAGCACATGCCCTGTGTGTGAGCCCGATCATGTATAATAAATCACAAATGTATGAGATGTCCACAAACCTTTTCCCACCTCTGTATGTCAAAAATGCTACACGCTCATGCAGATTTGAACATATTAGTAGACCTGTGTGTACTGGTGTGTTTCCTGACAGTTTTTTTTTTTTTTCCTGTATCTGTTTGTCAGCAGTCCACTTTCTCCCAGTGGGGTGTGTACACTAAGTAGGTGAGGCGAGTGTTGGCCCCTGCTCTCCATCAAATGCAGCATTGACTGGGAGCATGAGAGCGTCTCTGTAGCCAGTCATCCTTGGACAGCTGACAATGGGCCTGGACATGGGGGGATGTGGCTGAAAGCAATCAACAACCACCGAAGGAAAATGCTTCACTGCTAGTGGAATGTACTCTGAACTCACCCCTCGCTCACAACAGCCCACAGCTCTTCTCTTGACTGATCATGTGCAAATGGCTTTAGTTTCCCTTGAAGCGCTTGTAATTAATTACGTACACGGTGTTGCATTTTATACGCCCAAACATACGCTTTATTTGCACCTGTCTATGTTCAGAACTGGGAGAATGGCAGGGGTGGTAGATTGGCTCAGAATTGTGCGGCAATTAATCTCACTCAGTGAAGAGGTGCATGTTGGGACTGAAACGGGGCATAGCTCAGTGCACCTTGCTCGTTAACTCTAACCACCTATGGTCAGCCTCTGGAGATTAGCAAGGGCTGCCCATGGTCAAAAGCAGTCAAATGCGTTTAACAAATGCTCACTCAGCCCACCACCACACTTAGTTTTTATTCTGCGACAGTGATTCATATTACTACTGTAAAATAATACACATGGGACCTGACTCACATCGTGACACATCTGGCAAACCGCAAAACAAGCACGCGCATACATGCCAATAGCTCAGATGTGGGAACAGGTTGCCATACAGAAAGCATAGTCACAGTGTGATGTGCCATGTAACCAGCCAACCTAGTGAGAATCCGTTTGACACAGTGACATAGAAAAACACCTATGACTCACTTAGTTGTTGTGTGTGTTTTTGTGTCTGTACTGTTCGTACACACCGACCACTCCGCACCAGAGTATGTGGCAAAAGTCACAATATAGAAGGAACAAGGATAACAGTGAAAAGGACGAATTTTATTGCACAAAAACCTGTTTTACTTTTGAATAATTCTCTTTTTTTCAGTAATTGGTGTGTTTGACTCATATGTTGAACCTGCATACTATTATTAGTCGTTTTCTGTGTGCATTGCTGCACAGCTTCAAAGACGACTGAACTGTCACTGTCTCCTTAACCACATGAATTATGTAGAATCTGTTGCATGGAGAGGGGTATACAGACGTCCTATATGTATATTCCCATCTCATGACATGATCTCAATACAGCTGTGGAGTATTTTTTCACCTGCTGAATTCTCATTTAAAATTCACCACTTATTACTCATGTAAAATTGATCAAAAACCACTACTGGTGTTGTAATGTTTCAGAACTTGTATTCAAAGCTGCTACAAACAGCACTGCACTTTTCACCTAGTTCTGTCTTGCTCATGTTAATTAGCATTTGATGAGTGAATACATCACATCTTTACTCATCCTTTGAACGTACTTAGAAATACAGTTCTATTATTAATTTGAAAAAGTATTCAAGGATTGCAATCACAAAAAAAAAAAAAAACTTGACACAAAAAGTATACAATTCTCTTCTATTTTGTATTCCACAGTAAATGATATGACCTATAAGGAAATTAAAAGCTGCCATGACTTCAGGGAAACAGCTGTTGTTTCAAATACTGTCTGCATATTTGATCATGTCAGGCACATTGCCACATCTACAGCAGTAAATGCTATAAAGATGTACTTTACCTAAGACCATAGCACAGGCTGCCTTCAAATTGGATTAAATCCCTAAATCACATGATCAATCATTCACAGCATGCTGTGCCAAGATGGCGGAGCATTCATTCTCCGTCTCAAGATGGCACAACTGCACACAGCAACATGAACAGAGCTCATGATCATGGCTGTTTTTGATTTTAGGTTCTGCATGTCATTTTGGAATCTTGATGTCCTGTAAAGTCTCAGCAGATAAGAAACTGGATTATGGCAGATTGTAGTACCCCAGTAGATCTTCTACATATACACAAACACACACACACACACACACACACACACACACAGACACACACAAACAAGATCCAGACACACACCTTATGCACACAGCAGAAGGAGTGTGCTAGCAACAAATACTGTGAGGTGATAATTGAATTTAGGAAACATTAGGGGAAGGCGGGAAGAGATACAGCTATCCAGGGAGATACAGTCCCATAACAATGGCAACAGACAGTAAATTCCTCTGCTCCTTTGTCGAGGTGAGTCAGCAGGCAGTGCTGGGCCATGCCCCTCATTTTCTGGTAAAAAAGCAGCAGGCAGACGGCATGTGTGTGACTGTGTGTGATGATGTGTGCATGCTTCATGCATCGCTGAAGCGTAGATATCACGCCATGCCTCTGTGTGTGCCTCCTCAAACACACCTGCTCCTGACGCCTCAGAGAAAAAGCTTGGCTTTAGTTAACTGCAAGAGCAATGCCAGAATATCACACTGCAATAAGTACATTCTGATGTAGTACTGTTGTGCTGCACTTTTTAAGATAATCACGACCAACAGTGTTTTTTTTTTTTTTCAGTTCCTCTGTTAGTGGTTCTATTTGAGAGGGTTGGCCAGTCAGTAAGCAGCAGCTCTGCATGACAATGTTCTGTCCCAGGTTATGTTGAAAATAACAAAACTTGCTGGTTGTCTGTCGATACTTTCAGACCAAACCAGATGGAACTGGTTTGTGAGGCTGCACTTACTCTATATAGAAATGAACCCTTAAAGCCATAAAAACTGATATTTATACTTGAACGAGATAAAGTGATGTCAGAACCTTTTAAGAAAGTCTCACAATAGTGTCTTTGTAATTAATGTCAGAACGAGCATATTTTGCTTGAATGTGTGCACTTGACGAGCATGAATTAAATGCAGTGTGTAGCTGTTAGCTTAGGGGACACAGTTTCTTTCACACAGCAAGGATGATGTTGAGTATAATATACAGTAACATACAGATAGTGCAAAGGAAAGTGAGGAAATGTCATATGAAATAATGGAGCACTTATAGTATTAATCAAAGAATAACATGTGAGTCAATAAATGCGATCTCATTTTACTGAGAAATGATAATTACAACAGAAATGCTCATTTTACTCAGTTCCCTGATAGAAGGGGTGGTCTGACTGTAACCTGTGAGACAGTTTACTGGTTATTCTTAACAGTGGAAGCAGTGAAAACTAAAGTTGAGAGGAAGAAGAAGTGAGGGGAGACCAAGTGTGTTAGATGTTTGTGGGGGTTATGTGAAGTGAACAATGCCTCTCTGTATGAGGATGGTAGGTTGGTGATGTCATGGCTGGCAAAACCCAAGGCCCACCAAGCTTGAGAAGGCATAACGTGATTGCGACACAGAGGAGCGCGACTTATTTTGTTCTGCTGAATTAGACTGTGACAGGGGGCAGCTCTCCACCCTGCAGATACAGAAACACAGCTTGCCAATCATTCATTTAAGTGAAGTAAATCCATTTATCTGGATTTTGGCTCATTATATGAGGCATTCTACTGAATTGGTTCAAATTCAGGCTTGGAAAGTGAATGACATTTTTAAGCTATTTTGAAAAAACTTTTACCATATTCATGTTTCACCAGATCTACACATATTTAGTAAAAGTACTGTCAATTTTCTTTTCTTTTTTTTAAACTTTCATATGGTATTGAAATACATTTCTTCTCCCAAAATGTGTCACTACTGAAACACAACATTACCTTTAGAATGAAGATAATTCAACTATTTATAGTTTTTCCATCCCTATATATGCAAGCTATTTTTTAAATAATGTAGGTGGTCTCGACAGTTTTTAATTTTAACATATTTTATTATGTTATATTTTTAGGATGCAACCAAATCAAGCATTTTTTTCTTGTAATAATGTTTTAAGTTGTTAAGGTTGATTATATTGATTGAGGGTTGAAATTACACATACACTTAATGTAGCCAACCATTATTATAAAATACAGGTTGATAACTCATCTTTTATTTTTTTTACAAAACAACTAGGGCATGTACAAAGGATGCATACACCCAAAAACATAAAATACACCCTTTTTGATGCTCACATTCAGATGTACAAAAAGTGGAGTGACTGTGGAAATGTACAGTCCTCCACACCTAGTGTTTGGAACCTTTGGCGACACAACTGTTGATAATGTGAAAAAGTTCATTCCTCTGAGTGATGTGCACATCAGAGATACACAGATACATTGACGTAGTCAGTCCATTAAAATGATCATTTGTGCTATTATGGTTTTTGACTTATTAACAATACTTTTAAAGGTCATCCTGGCGTCACCCAGCCCCAACCACTCCAAATTTAACCAAAATGGTGGTGTTTGTTTGTGCCTTGTTTGTGCTGGTCTGTGCCATTTAAAGTGCCATTTGTGCTGTTATACTTTTATAGATATTACAAGATTTTTCAGCCGATGACATCAGGCAACACTAATCCCTTACCCCCCTAAAATAATTCTTTCATGTATTATTATATCTTACAGTAGCTACATTTGCACTATAGTATACATTGTTCTAACTCTATCACAGCTGTCATGGTCTTACCTGATCAGAACTTGTTGATGTTTTAAATGTCAATGAAAAGGCAATGCAAAAAAGTGCTTTGTTCAGTAGTTTTGTCTCATCTCATCATCTCCCGCTTATCTGGGCCTGGGTCGCAGGGGCAGCAGCCTCAGCAGTTCAGCCCAGACTTCCCTCACCCCAGCTGCCTCAGCCAGCTCCTCCAGGAGAATCCCGAGGCATTCCCAGGCCAGCCGAGAGATATAATCCCTCCAGCGTGTCCTGGGTTGGCACTGAGGTCTCCTCTCAGGTGGACATACCCGGAACACCTCCCCAGGGAGGTGTCCAGGATTCAGGAAATTCACATCTAATATTGTACATTTTTATAAGGTTTAGCTTCTCAGCATAGGATTTATATCCCTCTGCAGAATCTGATTTCTGGAAAATGTAAGTAAAATGTTTCAAAACTATGTTAGAATATTGACTCAATTGTCCAGAAAATACTGCTAATGTATTAAAGTAACCCTTTTAACAAATGGAGAGAATTTAATGCAGGAAAAAATGAATACAATGAGAATAAATCTTTTTGAAGCATGACACCTGGAATCATGTCATAAATTATCCCTGTACATTTTTATGAAAAAGCCAAGGTCTATCCATCAATCACAAACAACTACAGTGGAATCAGAGTGCTATGGTTGTCTTGACATAACATGTGAGATTTAAGAACCAGATGATATTCACAATTTGCATCAAAAGCACTGATGACTCCCTGCACACTGGCTGTTCAAAGTGCTTCATGTCACACTTGTGCAGATGTGAAGGCAGGATGGAACCCCATGTATGGTGAGCACAGCAGGCATCACAGAAGATGATGGACTTTAGAGATTCCCAACCAAGCAATCCATCTAATCTGGCCACACTACACAAAGCAAAACAGGAGAGAAATGCTTAGGACTAAGGTGACAGGTTCCACTTGGTCATTGCAGTTGTGATTTTGGACTTTAAGTTATGTTAAGTATTTCTTACATTAAGATCCTGCTAGAAATCCTCCACCTATTTTTCCTCCACTTTGTCGGAGCAGTCTTCCACTTCGCGTTCAACTGTAACATCATTGTCTGATGTGCTGAGGCCAATCCCACCTACAGGCTCTGTTCATACTAATTTACATAATGCAAATGTTGACGTGGAGAGGGAGGAGTCTGGTTCTTCAACATGCCTGGATAATTCCACAGTAATTGGCATGTACAAAAGAAAAGTGCTTGGATTCGGGTCTACACACAGTTTTGGACATCTAGATTTTTTTGTTGTATGGGTAGTCCAAATTTGGCCTAACCCTAAAATGAGGCTCTGCCTATGGACTAAAACACTTTATGTTTTGGGAGTGACATAAAAAATGGGCTCACAGTTTTAATTTAAAAAATATCCACACAATCAATCTCATAATTCCACATTTCATGTAAAAGAAATGAAATGAGTGTATTTAAAAACCAAATTTAGTAAAATGGGAAAAATCACTTTAGTACTATTTTCATGAATGTAAAATTAGGGGTTAGAGTTTGAGACAGACACCTTCCAATAAGAAGTAACATATTAGTTTTAATAATTGTATATGATCTCAATTAATATATTGTGATTAATTAGATCATAATATGATATGTGTGCTCATGTATAGTCTGAATACCGAATTGTTTTTTTAATGTGTTTTTCATTGTGGGTCTGAAATGTGAACCATCTCAGTAGAATGCCTCATATATGTTAATACTGTTTTTGTTTTAAGAAACCTTTGAAAGAAAGAAAAAAAAAAAAAGAAAGCTGACCAAATAGAAAGGGAAAAAAATTAATAAAGTGAATGAAGTTATGACATAAAATTTAGTAAAATGAGAAATTTTAATATAAAACTGAGCCAACTAGAACATTTCTTATGCAGTTAAAAAGATCACGCCAGGGAACAGTATTATTGCAGTGTTCAACAAGTGAAGGATTTTTACAAAGAGAAGGAAAATTAAAGTCTCCGTGTCTGTTTTTCTTCTTCTTTTCTTTCTGTTCTGTTTTTTTTTTTCCTTTGAGTCATTCCCTTTTCTATCCCAGTGTTATACATTTTCTTACTGCAGTTCCCAAAGGGGTAATAGATCTTTTGAAAAGCTTTGCAGTAATAGTCAGACTATATGTTTTCTGTTTGTGTTTAATAATTGACAATCATTAATTTAAAAAAAGAAGAATCTCTACTGCTAGAACATTTGGACTTTTTGAGATTGCATCTGATCGGTAACTTGTGTGCATATGGCTATAAATTCTCAGTTGGGTCACAGCTGCAGCTAAAAACCCACATTTAGAACCAACCCGCTTATCTGCAAGCATTTTTAAAGGCCTTTAAGCTGAACAGAGAGACGCCAATCTTTCAGCTGTGGCATTTGCCAGAATGTTATTGGCAGTGCTGTGTTTATCGACCCAACACTGTTTCCCAGTAGAAAGTGATCGAGGAGGAGAGAATAGCGTCTTTTCAGAGCGAGCCTCGCGAGTGTCATGTAAACACACACTGAGAGAGGCTCCTTTCATTAACTATGCTAATCTGGATTGCACGTGATTTGCCACAGACTCCAGGGTCCCTCTTGGCTCGGCCTCACTCTGCCGTTCGTCTCTGTCTCTAAAAGCCAAGGTCCTGTCTTTCACTTTCTGGTTCATTGGGTTAATTTGTTGCATTCTCAACTCCATGTTCTTATGTAGGTAGCCTGACAGAAACATGGAATTAATCTGCTATTCTTGTCCTGTAACCTTACATTCTTATCTGTCAAGACAGACCAGTACTCAGAGCGAGACTAATAGGTGATCTATAAATTGCTCAACATGTCGAACGTATAAACATTTCTGAGTTTCATCCTGTAAAGTTCTCGTTGTCTTACAGTCTTATTTTGATGAGTACACTCAGTGGCTAGCACTTTCAGTTCATGAACTGTTTCATTGATTAACCTTTTCTCTTTTTCATTTTTTTTTTTTACTTTAACATCAAATGTATATAGCCTCTCTCTACAACTTTATTCCAGGAGCTGCCTATTAAAGTTCAATTACTACATGTTAGATTATGTCATTTACTCCTAGAAGATAGGGAGTAGAGAATGTGTCACCTCCATCAATTAATATGATAAATGAGTCGATAAGGGATATGGGTGGAATATTTGCTGCATCTATCCAAGTCACAAGGTGGTAATTTGAAATTCCTTTCCTATTTCTAATGAAGCCAGCGATTCAAGGTGGTGTTTCAAACACATGTAATTATTTCTTTATTGATTTGTCAGCATCTCAGGGAATAGTTTTCATGAAATATATCCATGCTATGATAACCTGTCTCAATTGCAATCATGAGAGAAAATCATTACATGAAAGGTCCCTCAGGGGAATACTGAAAATATTATGTTGGTATATGTTCATATATGTAGACATTAGTCTATATGTATTTGCAGAATACTCTTCTATACTGTGGCATTTTTGTTTTTCAGAAAAAAAACAAGGGCCTACTTGATCTCATATCCAAGCAGTGACTGATGGCTTTCTTTCTCTTTCTCTTCTTCTCTTCATCATTTATCTCTCTTCCTCCCTTTTCTGTCCCTCTTTCTTTATTCTGCTTCAGGCTGTGAGGACCGGGGGGAAGATGAGACCTCCCAGCCCTCTGCTCATCCTGCTGTACATCACGCTGTCCAAAAGCGTAAAGGTGGTCTCCAAGAGAGGCTCAGGTATTTAACATCGGCTGTTTTCACCACTTCTTATCTAGCTTTCTTTCTGGAGTCTGTGCATGCACCCATTAAAAGTTGAGATTTTGCATTGTATTTTATCCATCTTTGCAAGAATTTTCTATCATTTTCTTCTTACTTTATTGAAAAATGCAGCCCTTGGATTATTTTTTTCCACCAAAAATGATTGAAAAAGTACTTGCCTTAAAAATATCACTGATAAACATACAAGGTTAACACAGTAGGCATGAATGACTCATAGAAAATGGGATTTTCCACTGAGCAATTTAGTTTTAATTGCAGTTTTCATGTGTTGTAGGTGAAGAGCATGTGAAGTAATGAAACAATATACACTGTACCTCTTAGAATTAGACAGACCTATCTTAGTCTGGTGAGAGTGACAGCTCCCAAATGATCCAATTGTTCAGTGACTTGGTCATTAAGGGTTAATGAAAAACTCATTTGGGCTCTAAATGCCAGCAAATTGTGCATCTATTAAACAACTGCAAAGGTCAAAAGAGAAAATGAAGAGCAAAAAGACTGGAGGTCAAATCGTGTCACGATGGGTATACATATGGGGACAGCATTGTGTACAGTCGTGTCAGTTTATGCAAACAGAAGAATGACAAATTAAAGGAAAAACCTGATCTGTGTGGGAAGGAGGCTTTTCCAGCATGACTAGACCATAGGTGTGAGACAGTCCCTCTCCAATGACCAAATCACTACATTGAGGGAATATGTTTTAAAGAATGACATTCCTTCATTGTAGATTCAATGCCAAAAAGCTCAACACTTTACTATAACACTTGACGTTGCTCATTTCCATAAATTTGCCATGTATTGTGAATATATAATGTGCAGTTGAAAAGAGTGGGCTGCAAGTATGTGTTACAGGTATCAAAAATGCCGACTGTCTTTGAAGCATGTGTCATTGGATTGCAGCCCATGCTTATACAAATATGTAATATGTGTAATTTTCTTATGGAACTATATATTTTGCTGTCTGATTAATTTTTCCTTACTTAATTTTACTGGCACTACACTTTTAATAAGGGTTGTGTCTTTGTTCACCTTGCATCAAAGTTATAATAGTTTTGGATTGTTTATTATCTCCGCCAAGGAGGTATTAAATTCGAGTTTCTTTGTCTGTCTGTCTGTCGACAGGATTGCGCAAAAAGTTCTGAACATATTTTAATTAAACATTCAGGAATGATAGAAAATGGGTCAAGGAAGAACCCATTAGAGTTTGAGCAATTAAGGTCAAGGGTCAAGATCACACTAAAGGTCAACAGCTAAAACACATCAGTGGTAATATCTCAGGATTCAGACGAGATAGAATCTCCCGGTTCTTTGCATTGACCTTCGGACATCAGATGGGTCAACACCTATGGCTCGATCATGTCGTGTGGATGAAGGTCTGCTGTCTGCAGTTTGACTTGTGTTTCTCTAACTCAGTCAGTTTGATAGTTTTTATTAGTTTGTTCCTCTAAATGCTTAGTTTAGTTGAGTTTTTAATTAGGTTTAGTTTTTTCACATATTTATTTATGTCCCTTGCTGTTGAATTCATAGAAATTAGTGATGAGTCGCCAGGTAGAGTGGGGATGAGAAGACGACTCTAAATGACAAGTGACCAGATATAACAGACTGTGAAGTACCATAGAGTGTCACCAGCTCAAATTGCCTGAACGAAATAAATCAATTTGATATCAATCTGACATTGACAAAGACAAAAAAATAAAGGGAATTGTATCTATTATGTTTATACAATTATTAGTTGCGTAAGCACAGAATACAGTTTCAGTTAGTTATTGCTTTTGTCTTTTAATTATAGTTTTCAATTATTACTGCTAATGAAAA
>CM035803.1:28461199-28551199 GCA_020466265.1 Siphamia tubifer | reverse complement strand
AAGGCTAACGTTAGCAAAGAGTTTCCTGTTAAATATAACTGAACATCAGTAGGTGAGCATATGTCCACATTTTGTCTGGACCCACGGCTCTAAAAGCGGACTGAAGCTGAAGTATTTTGCAGAGAATGCAAGACATTGGTGCCACCCGAATCATAGAGCACTCTGAACCTGTTCAACCATTTACACACAGCTGACAACTCTCTCGTTTTTTCTGGGACTCTCCGGTATTTCAGACCAATTTCCTGCCCCCCTCCCGTTTTTTAATATTTCCCGGTAATCTCCTTTAATTTATTAGGTCTGAACGTCAAAAACTGAATCTGAAGATTGGCTAATGTTCTTCAGTTGACACAGATCATGTATGAAATGTATACAAGTCATTTGTTTACTATCTGACAACTCAATGCTTGATCTGTGTGCAGGTTGAAACTTTTCCCCTGGACATTATCACGCACACACACACACACACACACACACACACACACACACACACACACACACACACACACAGGCCAAGATGGCAGCTCAGTTTTAATGGAAGAAAGCACAAAACATTAATATGTTTGAAGATTCTCAGTCAAGTTAAATCCAACCATGGTATTTTTCTCTTGGCCTGTGTGTGCGTGTGTGTGCGCATGCGTGATTAAAGTGAGAATAAATAAAGTTAATGTGAATTTATGCAACTTAATTTCCTTTGTGTTGAAGTTTAAGAGTTCCGCCTTGTTTCAGTTATACTATAATACCGCTGTATATGAATATCTAATCATACCACTTCAGATTTGATTATCTGATTCTCTGATATTACTTTTTTCTTGTTTACCTCTGTCATTCTCCTCAGTCTCTGACAAATCAAACAGGCTGTATATGTGGTACATGTGTTGAACGTGAAATGTTAAAAAATTATTAATTGTCAGATAAACTCCCCGTGGGTGATTGTTTTGTGGTTCAAAGGTTTGGGACATTTGTCTCTGTGTGGTGGAGATGAAAGAGATGGAACGGTTAGCCTCTTGTGACCGCTATTATATTCCGTTCAAACAACCATCTCTGGCACCTTGTGTGTACTGTCAAAGTCATCTAGTGGTGCTCCTTTTGCTGACCAAAAAGTTTTGGATTTAAAAGTAGAAGTTGGAAGAGACCTTTTATTTGCAAACACTCTGTGTTCATGGGGCATTTGGCATCAGATGGGAATAGTATATTGTTTATTCTGGATTGTGTGAATACTTGGGAATTTCACTTCACAACCTTGAATAGTTATGGATTAAGGATCAGCTATGAGGTCTTGATTAGGCCTCTAGAGGTGCTGGATAAAGCTGCTATTCAATTGATTTTCTCCCCCAATGTCCACATGGCATTCCAAGAGTTTGCAGCTCTCAGAAATCCTATAATTATCCAATGTGGAGTATGCCTGGGTTTGTATTACCCCAATTAATGAGTTTCCCAAAGGTGCAGAAGCTGCATGTGGCTTATATTCCCTCATTGTTTGTGCCATGCTTGGGCACTGCTCATGGTTTTAATGGTCAGTCAGCCTTAGAGGAATTGGATATCAATTGGAGGAGATTGTGGTTGTTGGTTTGTGATATTTCCTGTGTGAGCATCCATGTATATGGATACAGGTATAAGCTGTTTGACCCAAATCTTGCAGTGTGTATACTCTACTGCTGCAAATGAACCCTTCTCCAGGCTCTGCTCAATATGTTTTCTTGCCTTGGTGGAATTGTGCATCAGAGTGACCAAGGCCATGCTGACACTGCATGAGATTTACTCCCAGGGAGTTTAAGGATGTCTCTGACAGAGACAAGCTGTCAGGATCCATCCATCAGAATCCAATTGTCTCCATCTTGGTCCAGCCTGGCCCAGTCAGACCTGAGCAGGTCACTTCCAGCCTCGTGGTTGGAGATCTGCCCATAAACAACCAGACTTTAATGAGACAAGACAGGGACTCTTTAACTGGGGTCTGCGCACAAACCCAATTACCAGTTTGCAGCAGGCTGTAAGCCACACTGAGGAATGTTAAATATATTTAAGAACCTTTCAGCAACAACTAGAATCTGTGTTTACTTTAATAACTTCAACTGATTTAAAAAGCTATGGAATGACAATTCCCCATCCAAAGACAAACCTACAAAGGGGTGATTTGGCAGAATGCATTTAACAAGGGATAATGCTAAATGCAAAAAAAAATCAACACCCCTTTGGCCCTGTTGGGAAATATTTTCCTGCTTATTCTACAGGTTATTACAGCTTATTACTGCTACTACTGTAACAGATTGGATAAAATAGCCGTTACAACGTAGTGAATATTTACTTTCAAAGTGGCTGAACTACCTGCGGAGTGATATGGTACCGTGAATCTGAAGTGACAAATGTCGTTGCCATTGGCAGCAGGCGTTAATAGCGCAGCAGGCGGTTATCGAAAAAAAAATCCACCCGCAGGAAGCTGTGAACATCCATTCAAAGTGCTAGTATATTGAACTGCATAAATAAATTAATGAATTGTTTGTGTTCAGTCATCATTTGTAATACAGAAAACAAATAGCACACTAAACAGTATAGGCATCAGCAGCAGCCTGGATTTTAAGCAGTGGCCACTTTACCTTCTTCTATCAACACAAACATTGGTAATATTCAGGATTAATTATTATAATACAAATTTTCCTAACTTAGTCACTTCTAGGTTTGTTTTAATATTGATTTAAGCAAAGAGAAAATGCTTTAAATATTTTCTGAGGCTCTAAACAAGCCCTGAAAGTGATCATATTTGTTGTATTTTTAACAACTGAACAAAATGGAAATGTGTTTATTGCTTGTCGGTCTCTTTTTGGGGAAAAACAGCTTGCAGATTTGTATCTGTCCCAAAAAGGCCAAATTAGGCAAATCCCTCTGTGGATGTATTCAGACTCCTGTTGGCACTGTTCTGACTTCTGGGTTCAGAATTTTATCACAGATCAGTCAGGAAACCAATCACTGTGAAAAGTTAAGGATGAAGTGAAAAAAAATCTAGTCAACCAGATGAACTGTCGTCTTTACATTTCGAATACTGTGCTGGGTTTAACAGCCTTAGCCTTTCTGACACCATATTGGGATGACTACTGTCACTTATAGTTGTGGATTCACTGCCTTAATCTTTTTCACTCCACACATACATTTACATGGATAATATATTTTGTGTTTCGCCTTTAGTCTGAAAAATAAAATATTCCTACTAAGCTGTTTACCTGCCTAATTGAACTTGATATTCCATTTTTTTTACCCTTTTTATTTTCTTCTTTTAGGGTACAAATGGGAAATGGCAAAAGATAACATTAAAAAAATATTCCTAACTATGCATCTTCCAATGAAAATGTGATTTTTTTCAAAAAATAAATTTTTATCCCCAACATTTTCTATCACTGGTGGATATTTTCTTCCCTAATCCTTTAAATTAGGTATTTTTCTCCTTCCAACCAGCTTTTTGTTATTGGACATGAATATTTACTTCAGCTTTGCACTGGGAATATGTAGATATTTACAATTATACTGACATACTAGTGAGCATGAAGACATTGTCACTGGTCCCTTTTCCATTGACCCTCAAATTGCGCCACTATAAAATGTACCTAATGGAAAACCAATAATTTCACCAAAACTCTCGTTGTTTGATTAAAATTATCTGCATTGGCAAGAGGTGTTTTTTCGGGCATAGTGAAATTTGTATACGAATCAAAACTGCCAGGGAAAGGCCTTTTTCTGTATGTAGTCATATGAATAAAAAAAAATAGATAATTTTGACAGATGTTACGGCAACCAAAGAAGAGTTTTTAAAAGAAACATGGCACTATATGTGTGGACACACCAAGAAAGTGATTAATCATTTAACTTGGTATGAGATAGAGGGCTAAATAATTTATCTGGAACTCAACACCATGTTTATGGAGTAACATCTTATGATAATAAATAAACAAATCACCACATTTCTGATTTAATGTAAAAACCGACACTTCACACTTCTGTCTTTTTGACATTTAGTAAATATTGATAATGTTTTTCATAGATGCCCAATGGAAAAGCAACTACTGAGATTGTTTATGTCAGTGTGCATCACTGTTGGTATCTTTGTAATGACTGGAAACGTCAAGTTATTTTAGGCTGGATTTGGGTTGCAGTCTTTGCCTAAGCAGATGAGGAACTGGAAAAAATCCTGTATCATTATACGATGTTACGGAAATTATTGGCTTTGCAACTCATTAGATACATGGAAACAACATGCAACATGTGCTGAGCTACTTAGTTGAAAATTAACTACATGTGTACATTTTAAATTCCCCAAATTACCAGCTACAAGGTTATTTAAAAAAAAAAAACAGTTTCAGGAACCAAAGATACCTGATAGTTTCCTCATTAATCACGTCATGCAGAGCATTTGCAACACTGTACTGGGACACATATAATACCAGTCAGGCTAAACTGGTCAAAGGTCAGGTGTAGTGTATCATGAGAAGAGTCCTTAGGGTCCCGTTGGTGTTGTCTTTTGCCCTACATTCACTGCCAGGAAATAAACAGACAATGCAAATTTCTCACAGCTTTGACCACACAGTTGTAGCCAGCGCAGAGACACAAAATAAAACGCTGCATGAACACTTTGTCCATTTATGCATTCAGAATGTCATGAGAGAGCCAGACAATGCACATCACTAAACACATCCAAGGCCTGCTGACTGGTCTGTTAGCTGGAATAATGGCTTTTAAACACGGCCTGCAGGGATGAGTGAACATACTGCAGTCAAAAACAACACCCTACACTTAACTCAAATACAAGATTGGGAACCTCTTTGTGTTTGCACTTCAACCAGCAGAGGCACTAGCTTCCAGTTAATTTGTGGAGTGCTTGAGTTTATTCAGTTGCCTAATTTTTTCTTATTGGATCCACATTATAAAACCAATATAAATATGTAATAGGGAGCACTGAAACAGGCATTTACTTTCACAAAGGGCGCTGCTGCCTTTAACTTTGCATAAGGACACTAAAAGGTAAATGTCTATTCTCATATGCCCAAACTTCAAACCTATAATACTGATTGTCAAATTGCAGTTATATAATGTGAAAACACCTCATATTTACCACCTAGACCTTGTGTAAAGTCATTTTTAAAAAGTGTAGAGTAGCGTAGTAGCGTGGTGTAATTGTAAAAACAGAAATGTGCTGTCAAATGTGGGAACAGCTGTAACTGTTGGCGTAATGTAGCGTGTTGTCCCATAAGCCATTGCAGTCAGCTCATTGTCTACATCCTGTGATATGGCAGAGTGTTGCTACCCAATGATCCCTCCAGTACATGTCAGGAAACTACGTGTGTGATTGTATTTATGTGAATGTTTTTCCATGTGTGACGCGTGATATCACAACCTTGGCCTCTTGCTGTTTCTCTGAGGAAGGATAGAAATGATACACACACCAATATTAGATGACTCTGCAAAGTCATGCTCCAAATCCTTGATAAGAGGCCGTCATGGATAACTGTAAATCTGACATTGCCCTAAGGCAGTGTGGGGGATGAAGTCCACGGTGCTGAGACATGAATAACCTGATGATAAGTACACCGTAGGAACACAAGTCAGTCAGTCACATAATTTATTTGTCAAGGCGCTCTCCTTTCATTTCACAAATCATATGGCTGCAATTTATCTGACACCTCAAAACTGAAATGTGACGGTCTATACATTTCCTCTGTCAAGCAGATGGACAAAATGACATTAACAAATAAGATGTAGTGAGACCTCATATCTACTTGTCATGTCTGTCTCATATCCCAGAGGCTTCCTAGAAACTTGTATTGAACATTAATTCCTCTCATTTCTCGCGCAGGAAAAGAGCGTAATGGTTTATTGACAGATCAACTGTCCACATTGACATTTGTACACAGTAATATATGACTGCATCCAATTTTAGGTTAAATGATTGATCACCCTGAACCTTTAATTTGATGCGTCTAAAATGATGCACCCATCCAACAGTAGTTTCAGCGTCTTCCTTCTGTCTGTTTTTGCATCACCGTGCTGAGCCAATTGAATTTGATGCTCATTAACAATTCTGTGCTTGTCCTTGGTGCCTGTTTTCTTGATGTGAGCCACTAAGCAGGAATGTCTAACCAAGGATATATTGATGATAAGTGGAGAATATGGCCACCTGTATTAGCCCACAAGCCATCAATATAAATACAAGCTCACCCGGGGGAAGGCATGCAAATGTAAACATTTGTCCTGCCAACTCTGCCCTTCAGACATAGACTTGCACATTTATGTTACTCACTAAGCAAGTGAATGCAAAACACAATATTTGCTCTATACACCAGACAATTATTTTTTTTTCAATCTTTTGCTGTTGGCTTACAATACACACAAATGTGCATCGGAGGCTGTCTTGGTCTGGTCAATACTTCTCTCTCTAAATGATGAGGAATGGCCTGTGCTGCAGTAACACTGTGCAGGGAGATTGATCACATGCAGACTACTGGAGATTAAATGGCTTTCTTGTGGAGAGCCAGAATGCCCCTGGATGGTGCAGTGAGTAGATAGGAGGCCTGTTTTCTTTGCTTCATTCACCAAAGATGCACAGCCTTAGGATAGGGAAGCCATGCAGGCAGTGAAGCTATAATACTTTTGATGGTAAAGTACTATGGAGAAGTGCATATCATTGTGTTGCTATACATCTTTTTTTTTTTTAAAGCACAGAAAGCTGCCAATTGCGTTATCTTTGATAGACTTTTGTATTGTTATAGGTTATGTGCAATATTACATCATTGGTTTGTACTGCCTGTAGTCGAAATTCCCAATGTGCTGAAGTACAAAGGAGAGCACATCTCATAACAACAGGAAGGTATGAAGGATCTCAGTAATACCCACTAAGGATCTCTTCAAGGGTCAGGTGGAGGGCTGCTAACCAAATGATAATAAGTAGTCCTTATACACTAGCAGTTTTCATTTAAAGGACACCTTTGCCCAGTATATTATTCCCTCTTAAAGTTTAATGCTCAGGGAAATTACATGTGTCTGTGTGGAGTCCAGTGTGGATATCAGTGTGTGTTTGTGTAGGAAGGAGGTGGGATGTGGAAGATGAGAGGCTGTATTTTACATTGTGAACATGTGATTAGAGGAATCATTTGATATGCGTTTGCTGGTTTTCACTGATAAAGAAAAAGTAATTACGCACTGGTATTGTTTATGTTTGCAGCACAAGTAAATATAACGTAATACTCAGCATGGTTTAAGTGCGCGTTTAAGCATCCATGCATTAAGTGAGTGACTTTATATGTGCTACAGAAACAGTTCCGGGTAATTAAGTGATGGTAAATGATGAGAAATGCCATTAGATGATTTTATAGACACTGAAGCAATTTAATCATCATTAAATACCTGATATACAGGCAGCGTGTGTGTTCTGCCTGTAAGCATGTTGTGATATCTAATTCCTCAGAAGACATGGATGCCTTCTATATGCTGTCCATGTGGATAGGTTTGAGACTGGAATTCCTCAGCTGATTGATGAGCTTTTTCTGGTCAAACATGTATTTTATGTAAAAGAGGGTTGTTGTTACTTTACATTTTTAATTTATATTGTGGAGTTTTTGCTAACAGGTAAAATCAAATTATTTTTCTGTGTTTCTTTTTGTTTTATGAATTAAATAAATGAATAATATCAAATAAGAAAATGGGTGACACAGTGGTGTACCTCCCAGGAAAAAGGTCCTGAGTTCACATGTTCTCCCCATGTCTGCGTGGGTTCTCCATTAGCACATCGGCATCTTCCCACTAATCAAAGACATGGATTAATTGGTCATTTATAGGTGGGAATATGAGTGAATAGTTGTTTGTTTCTATATGTCAACCATACAATTAATTAGGCTCTGGCACCTCCACAACCTTCACAAGGAATATATGATCCAGAAAATGAATAAATGGAAGGAATACAAAAAAGAGCTAATCTAAACTAAGCTTTTGTGAGAAGATAAAAAAAAAGAGCTTGAATGCTGATTGTACTTTCCCCAAATATGAAGATTGTTAATGAATCTAAAATGTTTACATTCCCTGACTGTTGAATAATCAGAACATGAATACCAATTGACACTAGATCAAGCGTGAAATGACAAATTGATTGAAAAACAGGTTCATTTTAAACAATCTTTCATTGCCGCTCTACCTGCCGTATACTGTGGAGGTGTGCTTGATTGTGCTATGACAGTGATTTTGAATGTAGCTGATTACATCAGATGCCTTTGGAAAACCCAGAGGTTAGACCGCAGGCAGCAGAACTACAAAGACCAGCATTCTAGAAACCCCTTCAGGCCATTTAAACTACAATTACCCACAGTCCTGTGTCATCTCCTTGTGTCAAAGTGATCTGCACTGTGTTTCTGTTGTTAGACCTTCAGAAGCACACAGCTACAAGCCTTACACATAGGAATAAACGCTCTCACGCACATCTGCATCAGTTGTGTGTATCTACCGTTGCTCATTAAGGAAAAACTTAGAAAAAAGTGAGCTCCATGCTAAGAATGTGGGGGAAGAATCTGACTTCGTCTCCAAATGCTAATGAGAGGCGCCTGCTTCAGCAGACTGCTTTGTCTTTGGGTGTATTCATCTAAAACTGTGTGTTTGTGTGTGTGTGTGTGCGTTCACATTGTCCCCCCCCCCCTTTTTTTCTGTGAAGGTAGGGTGAATTCTAAACACAGTTATTTTTACATATCATTAGTAGCCCAGTGCAGCCCCATCACCCTGACAACTACATCCCTTCCTTTCCCTTCTGCTTATCACCATAACAACTAATCTACCGTAAATAGTGCTGTCTCCATGTCTGCCTCCATTTCTTTATTTCTCTGTTCCTCTCTGCCTGTCTTGGTTCTTTTCTGCCTTTCTCTCTTTCTTTTCACTCCTCATGTTGCCACCTCCCTTGTCCTTCACTACCGCTGTTTTCTTTCCACTCCTGTCTAGTTGTTCTGCTTGGAGTTCATTTTTTTTTTTTTTTTCTGTGCCACTGCAGATGTGGGTGGTTCTGGTGACTGCACAATAACCTTTCTACTGCTTCACATTGTAAAGTGCCTGAGCTCAGAAGGCAATCAATAAAAAAGGAAGCTATACAACTTATCCAGCAAACTCCCCAAAACAACAGAATTGATTTTTATCTTTCTCCTCTTTTTAGTTAACCAAATGGATTTTAAAGACCACATTTCTTTATGTATATGTGTAAAAATGTACTTTAGAAGGATGATCTTTTAATTTGACATATTGGAGGTGTGCCTCTGTAGGATCAGGGTTGCTACTTGCCTTTGTGTTTGACCTAAATGTGTTATTGACAGTGAGCCTGGCCTGACAACTTGATTGGCCTACTGCGCTCCAGGATTAACTTGCCAGCCTGGCAGGCTTTTACAATCAAAGATCAAGCCAATGGTCTGTTTGGCTGAGTAGCTCTGGGATTGACTTCACAGCCTGATGTGCTAATGCAGAGTTATCCCAAGGTTGTGCACTATACCAAGGACACACATGCTGTTTTGCGGTAGAGGCACAGAAAGGTGACAAACAAATCCTTATCTTGGACCTCATTGTGAAAGTGCTCCTGAAACAAAAGCGAACCTCCCATTCAGTTTCATTCATCTTGCATTTTCTTTTTTTCCCCCGCTCTGCTACAATGGTTTTTCTTTGCCCAGCTCCACGTCTTCTAATCACTGTTTGAAATACCTAATTATTCCGGGTTTATCTTGTTGTCTTTCTCAATGTTCCTTGCCTGATTCAATCTTTTCATCAGCAGCACATGAGAGGTCACCTTTGTGCACCTTTGCCCCATTTCCTGTCTGTTCCTTCGTTCACATATATTCTCCGCTTGTCTCTCTCTTTGCATTTTTCTTTCACTCTCTATCGAAACCTCACGGGAAACCCTCCTGGATCCCCAGTTACATAACTACCTCCCCCTCACTCTCCTGGATAAGTGCATGTGTAAAAAGCAACGTGAGTATTTGAGTCGGAGGGACTATTGATATCATCAGTGCGCATATTAGGTTTATCCTTCCAATAGGTGGCTATTCGATTGCAAATAAAAGGTGTTTTAATATCTATTTAGATTTTTCCCTCCAGACTGACTGGCAACTAAGGAACAAATAAGAGAGACAGACAACATGAATGGTGTTTTCATAGCAGTTGTAATGTCACTTGAAAGGATATTCTTTCACGCTTTAGTCCAGGGCAGCTCTTGAATTCCAAAAATGTCCCTTCTGTAGCTGGTTCCCATACATATGCTTCACTGGCTTGCTGTATGTGATGTTTTAGCCTGTGATGTAAGGGCTCTTTTGAAGCTAAAAATGCAAAGCGTTCACTCTCTCTCTGTCTCTCTCTCTCTCTCTCTCTCTCTCTCTCTCTCTCCCTATGCCTTCATTAAGAGGTTGTCTTAAGCTACCCAGCTTAACGCTATTTACATTTTCATTATTCTAGCGTTACCGGGAAGAAATGGCATGAAATCCAGCAGTGTTCAGGACATTAGACAAGCTTCATTCTCACAGCAAATGGATTTACATAAATAAGGAGGTTGATACATGGAAGCAGAAAGGAAGAAAAAGCAAAAGAGAGTGATGAGGAGGAAAAAGTGAGTGCCAAAGGAGAAAAGGATGGGGATGAGGGGGGAAGAGGGGACCTTTAAGATGCATCAAAAGGACAAGTTGTGATACAGAGGCAGAATGGGTGAAAGAGAAAGATGTAAAGTAAATGGTAAATGAGAGGGGATTGTGTTGGCTTCTCTGCCCGTATAAAGTGGGCTCTGTGGGACTGACAGAGGTCCTCTGATCCACTGCATGTGATCAATACAGCTCTGCATTCCCTCATTACTGGGACAGACCCCATTGTGTTTACCATACAATGGACCAGAGGGACCACACTCTCTTCATGTATATTGGTCAGGTTTTTCATTTGTGCATAATGACAAAGTTCAGTTTTGCCCTTTTTCTTTTCCCCATTCACATTTTAAATTGGTTTTACATCTTTACGTGATGTTTTGATGGTGTCGCTGTGGGTGTGGCTTTTATTAACTGAATGGATGTTGGCTGATTTTCATTGTTTCTGTGGATTTGACCTACATATTCAAATGGCGTACTATGCTTTTGTATTCTGGGCATACTGTACAGAACATTCATAAACGAGGCAGGTATGTTGGTGTATGTGTGATTCGTTATGTGTTTGGGTTTTTGTCCAGTGGTTCCTGTAGAATGCTAATGATAGATTTGCCTCTGAAGATCCCTCAGGCTTCACTGACTTTCCTCTGGGGGATCTCAGCCAATCACTGATGGCATTTCTCCTTTTCAATCCTCTTGGCACACATTCCCATCCACTCTGACCCCAAGACCCTTCCTTCAAAGCGCAAATAGAGAACAAAACATAGAAAAACACAGCTTTCTCCCTTTTCTTCAGTTTTCTTCTCATTCCACATTTTTCACAGGAATTTCAGATGTATTTTTCCCCCCACTTTTTGGATGTGTGTGTTGGATACACTCTTGGCTCACTCAAGAGCCCAGAGTGAATTTTAAACAGAGGTTGAAATTTAAGTAACTGCTACCCACTGCTGTTGTCTGTAACATATTCATTCAATCATTCCTTCAACCTATATTTCAACTCAGAATAAATTGAGGCCTCACTTATAATATAGCAGAGTAAAAAAATAAACACAACCTCTAAGGTGCAATAATATATGTCATTTATTCAGCTGAAATTAGGAGTTTAAAGGTGAAGTTCTGCTTTTACGACTTTGACCTTATTTCAGTGATAAAGCAATGTGATTTACTCACCCATTTCAGTTTGGTGTAATTTGGAGTATGTCCGAAGATATTGCGTTTGCAGATATTATATAAGGGGAGTGGTTGGGGCACCTCCGCCTGTCTCCCCATCCTCCTTTCCAATACCTCCTTATCGGTGTACGAAAGGGACGGTCATCTTCATACTCAAAGTTCAACTCTTCTGCCATGTCATGTAATAGAACTTTTGCTAGCAGCAACAAGCTGAATGAATGAATGACTGCGAGCTGCACTAAATTATGTCATCAGTTCAGTGTTCCGGGTAAGGGCCATTTTTATCAATATACAGACACAACCATATAACAGACATCTGAGAAACAAATGCAATTATTGGCTGTATATCGCTGCAAATCCAATATCTGTGGACATAATCCAAATTCCATCAAACTGAAACCGATGATAAATGTCATTTTCTTATTGAAATAAGGTCCAAATTCTCCTTTAAGTATCCTGTATAGGAGATGCAGAAGCACATGTAGTGTCCTGAGTTTGCAGTATTGAAATATTTCCCATTGTGTTTTTCATTTTCGGACTTGGAGGCTCTTGTACGACGGAGTATTAGGGCCACATATGAAGAAAAAATATTTCTGATATGAATAGATTAAAGTCGAAATGTTGACAATAAAGATGAAATCAAATTTTGACTTGAATCTTAAAATTTCGACTTTAATCTTGAAATGTCGACTTTAATCTTGAAATGTCGACTTTAATCTTGATATGTCAAGAATAAAGTAGAAATCAAAGGTGGACTTTAATGTCATTTCAGAGAGAGAGCATCTGTACCGTGGCGGCAGGGTCTGTGTACCTTTTGATAGTTTAATATTTCTAGACTTAAATCTAGAGGATCTTCTACATTTTCTTTGAACCAGCATCAATCAACCACATCATATATAGATGCCAGGGTCAAATTAATGAGTTCATAGTTGCTGTCGGTGGTGGCTGTCCATCGGTGAAATAGGTCCAGGCAGTACATTTTTGGAATACACCTTTACCGTCATTTAAATTGAGGTCGAATTACAATTTACTTTTCTTAAAAGCTGAGTAGTGTAACAGCTAAAACACACAACTCATCATGACCACTTTGCCTCAAGGATTTTGACTCGGGAAAGGAGTGTCCGCAGCCGTTTTGGTAACCAATGACTCATGCCGGGAGAAATGACAAGCTGTCTATTGAATCGACCTCCACACACTTCTGGGTTGAAATTAAATGTTAGCAGCTCATTTGAGATACACAGTCTGCTGTTATGATTTTGAACCTCAAAGTATGTCTACTATTGGTGTGAACCCTGCGCTACCCTGAAGTACTTCTGTTCCCACCTCTGACAGTAAACGTGTATTCCAAAAATGTAATGTATATTTCTCCCAGCATGCGCCAGGTGTTGTCGGTTGCTATAACAACGGCGGCAGAGAAGAATCTAGAAATATTAAACTATGAAAAGGTACATGGACACTGCAGCCATGGTACGGCTGCTCTGTCTCTGAAATGACATTGTTGAAGTCCACATTTGATTTCAACTTTATCCTTGAGATTTCAAGATTGAAGTCGATATTTTGACTTTAATCTCGTCATATCAAAAAAAAATTTTTTCTTCACATCTGGCCCTAATACTCTGTCATACTCTTGGGTGACAAATACCACATTTCATATTTCGATACACACACATATATATATATAAGCACATCAAAATCATATATAATCAATCAGACCAAATCTCTCTCTTTTTTTTTATCCCTGTTTTATTTTCTTGTTTTAAGCTAACTACAGTAAAAAAGAAAATGCAGTGATAACTCAAGAGCTTTCACTTTTACAAACACGTCCTCTGTTCTAATGAATGGTAAACAATGTGAACGCAGAGACAGGAGGCAATCCATTGTGTGCTCAAGAGCTGAGTACACATGCTCTGCACTCTTCAAACTTTACTCTATTTGAGTATGGGGGTCAAAGGTCTTCCTTCTTACACACTGCAAGATTGAGATGAGAGCTAGTGTGTTTATGTTGGTGCTGTGGATTTAGCATTCTCTGAGGGTCTCAGGACAGTTCGGCCACCAGACACTGCAAGCTTCTATTTCTGAATTGTGTTCCTTCTATTTTTTTTTTTTTTTTGCATCAGAGGATCAACATATAAAAGTCTTAAGTATTGGAGGGAGTCAAGAGAGAAAATAAGTAGAAAAACAGGGGCTAAAACTGTAGTTAAAAAGGTTAAGGACACTTCTTCTCCACTAGTGTGTCCCTTTTCCCACAAGAGCCCTTGTAATCCTCAGTCCATGTCGGTTTCACTTCCTCACCTACTCCTGTCGGTTGCATTCATCAATAATTGAAATGAGATTTCAGCCACATTAACTAAATTATGTTGAGGTAGTGACATGCCTCCTTTTTTACTAATGGGATGGTGCTCTTAGGTAGATGTTTTATTAAAAAGGAGATGTTTTAATTCACTTTAAATTTTTGATGGAGTGGTGTAAGATTCAGATTATGGGTAAACAGATGAGAAAACTGCTTTGGGGCCTGAGTACATTCTGTTCTGCCCATAGAATAGAAATTTTGTATTTCGGGAGCATTATAAGAGATAGTAACGACCATAATTGCCTGTCAGGACTCATTGACATCATAGCTCAAGAACTAACTTCTTGAATCTGCTTTTCTCGAGGGAATTCTGACTTAAGTTCATGTTTTAGTCATCACATTTCAGCTCTATCTGAATTTGATTTTACGGAAGACCTAAACTTCCACACGTAGAGCCCTAACCAATCTGTACTTGTTCTCATCAGTGTTTCTTTTTTTTTCTTTGACCTGCTGCCTCCGGCCCAGCATATCTCAGTCTCTGCCAGTACATGCAGTAGCTTCTCTTGAATCGCCCACCTGTCCAGCTGCCCATATCTCTTCTTCAGTCCTAGCCATATCTTAAGGCCTCTGCCCTCCTTTTAATGTCTATTTAGCATCCTATCCTCCTACCCCAGCTTGACTGCTTTGTATCTCTGATCCCTGGTGCATCATTGGCATGATAGAGTAAGTCACAGCTGTTGCAGAGCTGGGCTGAGCAGGGTATGGGCACTGGTCCAGGCTTGCCAGCAACTGGATTAGCAGTGCAGCTATTAGCATCTGAACTCCTGTAATGTGACAATATGACAGGGATTATGCCATCTGAGGGCAAGTGGCAGGAGCTGAGACGGAGAGATGGGCAAGCTGGGAAAATGGGCAAAATATAAACCGACGATCAGGCAGGTGGAAAGGTGTTGGTAAGACATGATTAATGCAGACAGAGAAGAGAGAAAGGGTGATAAAAGAGTGAGTGGTAGGGTTTTGCAGAGTGGACAGAAAAAAAATCAAAGATTGGATAGAACAAAATATGATTATGCATATTAGAAAAGCATCCTGAATGAATGAATACTATTGAATATGTGCGTATGTAAAAAGAAAATGTACTGTTAGCTAATGTACTCACCTGCATACTCCTGCATATTTAAATTTTAAATATGTTTTTAGCCAGAACTGTAGTTTGTCCTTGATTCCAAAGTCAGTGAGGAATGAGGAATGAAATATGAATAAGTCTCAGCCACAAATTTAGTATATAAATACATTTTATTGAAGCCTTGATAGGTCATTCATTGATTCATTTGGAAAATTTATTTGAATGGAAAATAAAATAAAATAAAGTGGTAGAACATGAAGGAGGATAAAAGCATGAAACATGACATGGTAATTACAACAGCTCTACATTTCTAAAATGAGAGTAAAACATTCTAAACATTAAAAGCAATAGCACTTCAAACTAGAGCAATTAAATAAATTAAAAAAAAAAAAAAAAAAAAAAAAAAAAGAGCAATTAGACCTTGAAAATGTCTGTGGTGTTTTTGAGTATAACTTAAAGTATGCTGGGTAAATAAATTGAAAAAAATTTTACTCAACAGTTTTAACATTTCATTTATATTTTTTTGAATGCTGACATTTCATGTAATGATGCCAGTTCATGTGTGTAAAATGTAACACATAAATCTCATCAAACTGAACTGTAGTTCACAGCTACTGCTTTTGGTCTTTGTTTTATAGTGTATATATTAAGATGCAAAGCCAGTAGATATAGAGAGCGATAGTTGTTTTCCTCTGCTCTGTAGCTATTCCCCAATTACTAAAACCTCTGCCTTTATTTATTTGCCTTGGCATACTAGTTGCAAGTCCCTGCTTCATCATCAGCCCCAGTGTGTGAGGTTTGGTTTTCTGGACTTCTTTCCTTTCAATATGTAGGCTGTGTGTACTTCTTAAGGTTGAATCATCACTTACCCATGGTCTGAGAAAACTAAACAGATTTTGAAAAACAAGTTGATTATGCATTAAACACTCCACAATCAGTTTAGCTCAGAATCACATATTTGTTTATATTCCACCTTTACACAGAGACCCTCCAGTTGCTTAGGGTAAGCAGACAAATTAAAGTAATTAAAGGTAAGGCTTTTAAACAGAGGCATAGATTACTACGTATAAACAAATCTAAACTGTAATCATTTATTAAGTGAAACATTGTAAAACATAGCAAACACAAATGCTAATTGCATATCAACCACTTAACATGAGATTACAAATGTCATTAATCACCACATGCTCCAGTGAAATCAAACAGGACCATGGTAGTGATTCAGGATGCAGCCCAATTTGCTATCTATGAAAATGTTGAAGCTGATTTACATGAATAAGCTAAATATTTGACAAACACAAGAAAACCAATGTATTGTGCTGTACAGTTACACAGCAAAAAAGGGTTGTCGAAAAACAAGATAAAAACAATAAATCTGAGGAAAAAAGTACTAAAAACAAGTGAAATGGCTCTATGCAGCAAGAGCATTTTACTTGACAAGATTTCTTGAATTAACATCATGAAGTATAGAAATAAGCATGTCTACAGATGCATGAACACTTAAAATAATAAGAGGATAAAATTATTGACCACTTTTGTAACCCATTACTGAGTACGTACAATCGATAGTCGGCCAGGTTCTTAATATATTAGATTAGAGACACTAGGTTCTGGAGGGAAGTGAAAGACCACACAAGTATATATATATTTTTTTCTTTAATGGTAAATTAACTGTACTTTGTAGCCCATTTTATACACCAGTTGGTGCCCAAAGCGCTTTACAATTCTTCACATTCACACATTCACACACACACTCATACACCCGTAGACGCCTTTAGTAAAGTATTTGAAAACTTGAAACCCTTACTTATATTTACAATAACCCTTTTGACCCTTTTTGAAAATAAAAATACAATTGAATTGTTCTTGAAAAGTTGACTAGTAATCCTTTACACCAAAATTGGACAAGAAAGTGTCCCAGAGTGTTCCTTTAAGTTGTTGTCTTAAAAAAGACAAGTAATTACATTCCAGGCGTTAATCCTTGGTGCAGTTTGTAAAGCGTTAAATGTCAATAAGTCAAGTCTGACACGGGCTGGTCACAATCCTACCCACTGTTGCCACAGGGAATAACAACAAGATCATCCTCGAATGGGTGGCTCGCCATCAACTGAAGTGATCAGTCTTCATCGGAATAGAGATCTAGCCCAAAAACATGACCTGTGTAACCATGCTCTTCATTAAGTTATAATATACACATCAGCCAAAAGTTAAATATCCTATCAAATATTTCTAAAACAGTTTAAACTTCAACAGTAGTTGTCCAACATTTTTAACTCAATCATCTCAAAATAAAAGCTATGCAAACTACATACACTTCTTTCATACTGCAAAGCATTGGATACCACTCAGTTTATTATCATTATGAAGTAAACAGGATGACCACTTTGAAATAAACAACATTATACACTCAAATGCTGCAATTATACATAAACATTACCAAGTACAGTGGATATCACCTTGCGTGCATTGGGTGTGTGATCACAGCACATGTAATACATTCAGCTCACTCAGAGCTTTAAACTTAATTATTTCAACCTAAAATATACACTTTCAGATCCCCCACAATAAATATTAACAAAACAAAATACAATTCTCAAGTTTAACCAAAGCATTAAGCAAATTAATACCAGTCTACAAGATGCTATACCAAGATGATTTAAATAAAATAAATACTTCTGGTCCCCAAACACACATCAGTCTCAGAGCCGGTCGCTTGGTAAACAAAACAGAAACTTAAAACATCCAATAAAAAACGTGCCAATGTCTCTGTGCTCATCTGGACCTCACAGCTGTGATGTCTTGCTATCAACAATAGGGAGTCATTCAATAGATCACAAAATCAATCCCACTGTGTGTTTTTATCAACAAATGCCAAAAACAGTGAGAATGGTATAGGAAGCCCCCAAAGCTGTTCTGGGGGTAACATCTGACTGAACAAAAGTAGGTAACTGGGTAATGACATATTACTGTGGTTAAAACTGTTAAATGATACACAGGAGGTTGTTGGTGGAAACTAATATTGGGACAATTACTTTATTTGATCTGGATTGAAAGTGAACTCAGTGAATCAATCACAAATGCAGTCTGTTGAGAACTGAGGGAAGAGAAGTGACTTTAGTGACAGAATGGAAAAATAAACAAAGTTGTAAAGAAATTGTTTACAAAGGTACATTTTGACAAAGTGAGACGTTTTGTGTCCAGTGCCTAGATCTGTCTAATGAATCAGTCAGAATTGAAATCCCTTGAGAACTGAGGGAGGAGAAGCGATTTTAGTGACTTATGGACGAGGACAGACAGACGACGGATGAAGCTCAACGGCCATGGCTCATTGGACTTTGTCTGGATGAGCTAACAACTTCGAAATATTTTCTTTCAACTCTTTTTCAGTTTAGCAGGTGAAGCAAGAAAAAAAAAAAAACAGTGTTTAGCTAGCTAGCTCTCATTAGCTTGACTGACTGACGGGTCACCAGGAAACCGGAGGCTTGCAAGCAGCATGTCAAAATAAAAGCACCAAATCATAAAAGACACAGTAATATTACTGTGAATTTGTTATCCCATTTTACTATTTATTACTATTTATACTTTTTCTCAACAATTTATTGTACCTTGTTATTATGCATTTGTCAACTGGGTTACACTTCTAAATATATATATATATATATATATATATAGTTTTATTTTGGTAAATAAATAGTTTTCAGTGTGGACATCAAACTGCTTTTGTTTGTCATTAAACAATGTGCAGTAGGGACCTGGAGTCAGGAAAAGTGGAACCTTCAGATGGAGGTAGTGATATTTTTTAGAGATGGATATATTATACTCCTGTTGATCTGTGAGACCCCAGTGCTTTCACATCATTTTCCTTTAAAGGAGCTGGTTGCTACTGACCTCTTACAGAAAAGCTTCATCGTTGCTGTGGAGACCAACTTTGCTGTTGACCTCCTAGTCCTCAGTTAATTGGCTTAGATAGACTCTGGGCTTCAAATAACCCCCCATGTGTGCTTTATGTAGTTTCGAGTTATACAATCATCGTCTATATTCAGAGTATTACAGTAGTTCTGTTACATAAATATATAAAAATGTATTTTTAAATGTTGACTGAATTTGAGGGGCTATTGTTGGAAACAGAACCTGCAGCTTTGTGAAGCCCTTCTTTGACAGCACTCCTTTGAGGTAAATGAAAACACACACTGACAGGTGGTATATGTTGATGCTTTAACAGAGAATTTATCTCTTTTGTTGTATCACAAAATAGCACCAGTATTCATAGTGATAATATGTGACATTTTCCATTTTCAGATGAACAAATGAGAGACTCAAACTATGGAGAGCCATTCCACTAAACTGATAAAATAAATAAATAAATAAAATAAGATCAATTATAAGCAGTTCAATGGGTTTGTTGTCTCTGTGTTAACTTGCTAACTACTACTAAAAGTTTTTACCTGCTGCACTGTCAATATTTTAGTTTAAGAATTTTGCATGCATACTTAAAAGTGAATTAGCTAAAGTACATTTTTAGCAGTTGCACTTGTCCAGCTATTTGTACCAGTTCAATAGACTAAAGCCAGGGTTTTTTGCTGTAAAGTTGACAGGTTAATGTTCGCATTCTGAACTGTTTGCATCATAAAGTGGCAGCTCGGTGCGCAGCGCTGGGTACTGCGCATTGAGGTTACTATGGTCAGTGTGGAAGCACCTTTACTGTTGTTAATTTTTAAAGGGTTTAGGGGGTAGTGTTGGAGGCCTTGGGACAAATAAGGCCTTTTATATGTAAAATGCGACTCCATTTCTGGAAGAAATTAATTGCGTAAATTGAGGTACCACTGCAGTTAATTACGTTAAACTGTTGAATTGCATTAGATTTTTCACAATTTTTTTTTTTTTTTTTTTTGCATGTTTCCAATATCACCTTGTTGGATTGTCCAAATGACTTTTCCCTTGCATTAAAAGGATTCTTTCAGCTTTTATGAGTTCAGTTATAACAATAAAATAAATGAATAAGTCACAGATATTGAAATCGAACTCTAAACTAATTACTGCTGTCAATCACTCTGCATTTGCTTTTAGTAATTAAACCCAGTGCTAATTAAATAAGGATTGGCCATTGGCAGCTCATTGGTTATTTTAGCCACAGTGTATCTCGGGGCCAGACATTAGTTCCCTGTCCTTGACTGCTAATTCTCTGGAACACTTAGAGCACTACCACTTATAAGTTTAAAGAGGAAATAAATGGCAGCCACTCTTTCCTTATTTAAAATCTCAAGCCTGACCTCTGTGGCTGATTTTAATCATAATGCGTGACATGTCAAATTAACATTATGGTCTTCTATCAGAATAAACTCTAAGCCAATTGTATGCAAAAGCCACAACTGAGGTCTGTGAATATATGTTAGTATTTACTACAAAAGTAAGCGCAGGTTTCTTATAGAAAACAGGATTGTATTTTAGTTCATGAAAGGACTTTAAGACTGTTGCAGGTACAAAACAGGTTTAAATCAATGAAAAAAAAACATGGTCATGTGATGTTGAATTGATGTATAATGTCACGTCCAAAATCAGTCAGATATTAGAGGGAGGAGGTAGATGCACTAATGATCAGGCTGGTTTATTATATACCCATATATCATTATTATTCTACTGTTTTGCAGTGAAACATGTATATAACGGATAACATAACTACCTCTGATACTCACTGATTTGATATGCATGTTTATAACTTCTTCTGGGGTTCAGAGGTACAGTGATGTACATGATCCAGCTGCAACACCAAGCATAACTTCAGTACAAATGTTTCTGCAGATCCAAATGCTTTTCTGACCTCGTCTCACTTACATTAATTGAATGGACATTTCAGTAGATTGTGATGAAGCTGTTCAGCATTATAGAAAAATGAGAATTAGTTCAATTATGTAGAACACTGTGCACATGAAAATACTTTCCAAGTATATTTTTGTCATTTCTAGTCAAAATATGACATCACACTTAAAATAAAACATATTCGCCTTTTATTGGTTTATAATAAAGAACTCTTACCAAGATAAATGTAACTTTTTCCATTAGCAGATTATTATTATTTATTTATCTTAATTCACACACCAAAAAATTTTAATTTAAATGAGATTTTCAAGCTCTATTGTCTAAAAATAAGTTTTTATATTTTGCTAAAAGTTAGAAATGGGGAAAAATACACTTGGTAAGATTTGGATTCTTGCAGTGTGCGTGTGCATCTCAGTTTATTTCACCCATGTAATCTGTGTTTTGTTGTTTGTGTGTGATTATGGACCTACTTGTTACTGAAATACAAAGAAATACCCAGAAAATTAACTTCAATTTCATTCAAGGGCAAATATTTATGGATGTGTTTGCACTATCACATCATTTAGTGAAACAGCATTAGCGAAAAGAAACAGAGTAAATACTGCAAAATTATTAGTGGATATAATCCAGTCTGTATCTGTCTGTTTATTACAATAATTTTACTGCTCAAAACAGCATGACTGAGCTGAATATCAGGCTGTTGACACAATCCTCTCAAATGATGTCGAATGATGACAATAAGGGGACGGTGTGTTGCTACTGATATCTGTGTCAGGCCAAATCCAGGCTCCAACCACCTGCCCAATCATTCATGCATCTCCTCAGTGACTTGCCCCCAGAATCAACCCAATAGGATCTTGCAGCCATTGGCCCGCTTCCCCACTTCCCTTTGGACTGAAGTGCTTGTCACAGGCAGAACTGGGTTTGGATACAATGCTCCATTGCATCAATTATAAATACAAGCATGAAAGAGGAAAGCTAAATGGGATGGGACAGCTCGCTCAAGAGGAGATGACAACTTGTGATGATGAAAAGTGTGTTTGTATGTGCATGTGTACAGTAAATGCGCACAGTACATGAACTGGAGGTGAATGTTGATGGATGACAAGTGAGCGGAAGCCAGGGACTATGGAATAGTGAGGGATATTGACTTAGTAGGTTTCTGCTACGATGGCACCATTTAGGATCAGACTGACCCAGTTTCCACAGAGCCCATACATTTTAGATAATCCCTGAGGAAACTGGGTTTGCACAGTCTGCCTCTGCTGCATCCTCTCACATTGTGGCATACAGCAGGTAGAGACAGGACATAAAATGAAGCACTTAAACATACATGCTGAATCATGCACGGCTGTGTTAAAGAGAACATATTCATTTCCCTCCTTCTGCTAAACCATAGCATTTTACTCTGTCTTCTTCTTCCTCCTCCTCCTCCTTCTCCTCCTCCTCCTCCTCCTTTCACTCCTTGCCTTCCTTTTCTTTTTGCACCAGTTGGAGTGGTTATGTGGCTTTATGCGTCAGCCATTTAAATCATTACCTTTCCCACATTGATCCAGCCAGAAGGTAATTGGCTCAATCAAGAGAATTAAAAGCCCGGGTAAGATGGAATAATTCAGCTCAGAGATCAAAAGAGGAGGGGAAGAAGAGAGAAAGGCGACTGGGGGAGGGGATTGAGAGGAATGCCAATATTAACACGGTGGAAGAGAAAGTGAACACTGCAAGTAAGGGGGAGGGCTAAGGAGAATTATAATATGAAAATTAGCATGTGAATGCTTCAGAAGTGTACGCAGCTTAAATGATAGAAAATATAGCAAGAATATAATACTGTCAGAGTATAACATTATGATGTTTATGAAGAAATAAAGCAGTGCGATTGAATATACTGTATGTAGAGAAAGTAAAAGTGAGGATGATTTTATTGTGATAAAATGTTTGTTAAACACCAAAATATGCCTGAGTAAAGCAATGTTGTGTCTGACAGTATAAATAAAAAAGAACGCAAGTATTATGTTATATTAGATTACAGTATATTAGATTACATTAGGTTACAATATTTTAATTAGATTATTTATCAGTTATTATTGTATTATATTATTTATTAGTAGTTTTCCATTGCCAAGCACTAGTCTACATTGATTATATATAGACACAATATATTTAATCTTTTTGTCAATAACAAACATATATACAGTATACATATATACTTTACTCCACATTCACTCCTTTCTTCTGTTGATGATATCTATCTGATAAATTCATTCAATGCACCACATGCAGTAGTTTACAATGTTAGAGTTTGTGCAACCTCCAAAACCACCTGAAGCAGTAAAGTTGTTTTCAATAGTGTTGCAATATCAAAAAATAAATGTGAACTTGTAATAACCCCTGTAAAGTTTGCTGGGAAAGGAAAGTCTTGGGTTATTTCTTGCCAATGAAGTTGGAATAAAATAGTTTTCACTCCTTTTCATGAAATGATTGTGCCAATGTGATTTATTCTTAATAAGATAAAGTGTAACGTGGACTTGGTGTGACATCATTTCACTGGGTCAAAGGAGATTTATATAAATAGGAATAAAAAGAGGAATGTGTCCAACAGTGTATTTTTAGTAAGATCTAACATCTGCCAAGGCCTATATACCAGAATAAGCATGTATCATCAGCGTAACATTTTGTTCCCCAACCCCAAACCCAGGTATAATCTTTGACTCAGCATTTACATTTGATAAATAGAATTACTCACCAGGAGCCCATAGCATGCTGACGTCATCACACTCTGATGTGAGTACACTAGCTCTGACTCATTTCAGGATCAAACTCAAAATCCTCCTCCTCTTCTTCCTCCTCCTCTTCTTCCTCCTCCTCTTCTTCCTCCTCCTCCTCCTCCTCCTCCTCCTCCTCCTCCTCCTCCTCCTCATCTATAACGTTGTCAACTTCAACTTATTTATTTGTCCCTTTAAGGGAGATTTGTTATGCAGCAGTTACACAAGCATTCATAATAAACCAAAAAACCCCCCCAAAAAACAGTAAAAACCCAATAAAAAACAGTCTTGAATATTAATCCTGGTCCAGAGTAAAAAGAACCATGCCTTAGGGCTCGGAGCTGTGTCTTGCTTTAGACTTAGAACTGAGGTAGTTGTGCATTTCCCCCATCCTTAGTCACAGGTTATAAAATAATTTTCCCTTATGATAATACACATCCATGACTTTGAACTTTTGAAAAACTGAACATATCAATAGATTTAAATAATTCACATATAATGGTGTGTCAGAGCTCTTCAGAAGCGTGGACATCCTAGAGGATCCTTGGTCTATATAAAAACACCATCATCTTTTACAGTGTACAGTTTATCCACCAGTAAAGCCGATGGTGACAGGAGTAAATGTAGATGCTTGTTTTTTTATGTTCACTTAACAATATATATTTGTTGGACAAGTGACTTTTAATTCAGTTTCTGTTTTGATTTAATAACCTTTGTATTTACCCTGAGGTTTCAATTAAATCTAAGAAAATGCGCGTGCCGTCTTCTATTGAAAAGTGCAAAATTCAGAGAATAACATTTTAATCAAATAATTTTAGTCGAATCAAGTATAGAGAAAAGTCTACATGGAAGTTTGTGTCAGAAATATTTTATCTTTCAGCATTAAATAACAGCTGAAACACACTTTTTAAAGTATTCTTACTGTTAACTTCCTGTCTTTAATTTGTGATTTCTTGTCATTTTCAAATTTCTAAGTTTTTTACAGCACTACATACAGTGCCTTGCGAAAGTATTTGGCCCCCTTGAACTTTGTGACCTTTTGCCACATTTCAGGCTTCAAACATAAAGATATAAAACTGTAATTTTTTGTGAAGAATCAACAACAAGTGGGACACAATCATGAAGTGGAACAAAATTTATTGGATATTTCAAACGTTTTCAACAAATAAAAAACTGAAAAATTGGGCGTGCAAAATTATTCGGCCCCCTTAAGTTAATACTTTGTAGAGCCACCTTTTGCTGCAAATACAGCTGTAAGTCGCTTGGGGTATGTCTCTATCAGTTTTGCACATCGAGAGACTGAAATTTTTGCCCATTCCTCCTTGCAAAACAGCTCGAGCTCAGTGAGGGTTGGATGGAGAGCGTTTGTGAACAGCAGTTTTCAGTTCTTTCCACAGATTCTCGATTGATTCAGGTCTGGACTTTGACTTGGCCATTCTAACACCTGGATATGTTATTTTTGTGAACCATTCCATTGTAGATTTTGCTTTATGTTTTGGATCATTGTCTTGTTGGAAGACAAATCTCCGTCCCAGTCTCAGGTCTTTTGCAGACTCCATCAGGTTTTCTTCCAGAATAGTCCTGTATTTGGCTCCATCCATCTTCCCATCAATTTTTAACCATCTTCCCTGTCCCTGCTGAAGAAAGCAGGCCCAAACCATGATGCTGCCACACCATGTTTGACAGTGGGGATGGTGTGTTGAGGGTGATGAGCTGTGTTGCTTTTACGCCAAACATAACGTCTTGCATTGTTGCCAAAAAGTTCGATTTTGGTCTCATCTGACCAGAGCACCTTCTTCCACATGTTTGGTGTGTCTCCCAGGTGGCTTGTGGCAAACTTTAAACGACACTTTTTATGGATATCTTTAAGAAATGGCTTTCTTCTTGCCACTCTTCCATAAAGGCCAGATTTGTGCAGTATACGACTGATTGTTGTCCTATGGACAGAATCTCCCACCTCAGCTGTAGACCTCTGCAGTTCATCCAGAGTGATCATGGGCCTCTTGGCTGCATCTCTGATCAGTCTTCTCCTTGTATGAGCTGAAAGTTTAGAGGGACGGCCAGGTCTTGGTAGATTTGCAGTGGTCTGATACTCCTTCCATTTCAATATTATCGCTTACACAGTACTCCTTGGGATGTTTAAAGCTCGGGAAATCTTTTTGTATCCAAATCCAGCTTTAAGCTTCTCCACAACAGTATCTTGGACCTGCCTGGTGTGTTCCTTGTTCTTCATGATGCTCCCTGCGCTTTAAACGGACCTCTGAGACTATCACAGTGCAGGTGCATTTATACGGAGACTTGATTACACACCGGTGGATTCCATTTATCATCATTAGTCATTTAGGCCAACATTGGATCATTCAGAGATCCTCACTGAACTTCTGGAGAGAGTTTGCTGCACTGAAAGTAAAGGGGCCGAATAATTTTGCACGCCCAATTTTTCAGTTTTTTATTTGTTAAAACAGTTTGAAATATCCAATAAATTTTGTTCCACTTCATGATTGTGTCCCACTTGTTGTTGATTCTTCACAAAAAATTACAGTTTTATATCTTTATGTTTGAAGCCCGAAATGTGGCAAAAGGTCACAAAGTTCAAGGGGGCCAAATACTTTCGCAAGGCACTGTAAATCAAAGGTGTGACATAGATAACATTTTTTATAACTTGCTTCGTTTACGTTATCTTCAATCGATTGGATCATGAACTACTAAAGGTGTTAACTATCCTTTTAAATTTATGGCGTAATTGTGTATTTTACAGGAATGATCATTTAGATGAACTAAAAGCAGAATAAAATACAACTGGATGAAATGGTCCTTTGCAAATCCCTGTGAGTTATGCGTTTGTGTCTCAGATATACGTACAGTATATAAAACCTACTGTGTTAATGATTATGCCGATTCTTTTCTCTGAATAGTTGTATGTGTGGGGTTGTAGTGGTGTGACTGTATGAATATACTTGCTGTGTGTATTTTTAGAGTTGGATTCAGGGTTCCAGCAGTTGCCATGGAAGAGACACAGATGAGTAAACTTGCGACAGACATTACCCTCAGGCTGATTAGGATGAGGGATGAAGGCATGTAGAGAAAAAAACAGAACAGGAGGTGGAGGATGTAGTGCAAAGGGATCACACCATGACAATTAATAATGTCATTTCTTGGTGTGACAGTTTGACGAAATGGGGTCAAGTGGAAGGTTATGAGGAAGTTAGGAGAAATTCCATGTGTTTTATTGTCATGTGTATGGGAGTTGATATTCCTCCACATGGAAGTCAAGAATGGAACATTTTTATGGTATATTTATCTGAAGAGACCTTGCTTTGTACCCTTATCTTTTACTTGGCTCTTGTTCTTAGTGTTTGGAACATTTCTGGGTGGTGTTAACCTTTCAGCACTTTCCATCCAACAATAAACATTACTCAGTGTGTGTTGGTAGAACAATTACACTGGTGTACAAGTAAAATTATTGTTCTGGAATAATATTAATGAAATATTATGACATGTGTTCTACTGATAAAGAAAACTCAAGTCTTAAATGCTGGTTGACTGCGGTTTCCAAGATGAGTTTTGGGTTAAAATGTTAAATTCTTAGAATTAGCAACATAATAGGTTTTACACAAAAGGAATATCCATCTCATATCTACCAGATCTACTTCAAAACACTGTCTGCATGTTATGATCCATTTACTTGACAGGTTATTTCAAGTGGAATATTAACAAATCCATTGTATACATGTACATAAACCACTGTATATGTGTAATAACACACCATCATGTATATATTAAAAACATGAGCTAACCAGCACTGAAGTCATTTGTTTTCTGATTCACCTTGTTAAAGTAAGATTTATCACATTTAATATCTGAAGCAGATACTTTCTATAACAAAAATTGTACAGCAGTGTTATAAAACAAAGTAACTCTTAATTCAGTTGACACAGAACAGAAATGAGGAGAATATATTTGATTTATATTCCCTATAGACTTTGGGAACGTGTTGGAGCGTACATGGATGCTTCAGAATAGGAGAGACCTGAAGAGCTGCTGCCCTTCATGTTTTAGATGTGTCCCTCTTCCAGCACATCATTATCAGGCTTCTGCAGAAATTGACCAGGACCAGGGTTGGACACCCCTGCTTTGGAATATATTCAATGTCAAAGGAGAAGACAAAAACAGCTTCTGGACTCACTCTTCTTATTCAGACTACTTCTTGCTTTCCCACTGGGCTCCCCCCAATCTTTTGTTGAGCAGATTTTCACTGGTGTGTTCATAAACGTAGGCAAAATACAGAAAGCTTAGCCTCGCCGTGCTATCCCTATTCATTACATGTATAGGTCTAGGAAGACTTCATAGGCAGGGGAGGCGGGGCTAAAAGGTTGTCTTTCAAATCCTGTGTATACAATAGGACAGTACTACAACCAATCAGCGTAATCGTTAGGATAACGTAGTTAGACGTCGGTAAGTTCACGGAGAGAAATGGTGGATTATGGAGCTTAATGACCATTATCGTTTCTCTAAAAAGAATTGAAAGATTTCTGATATTTTCTCACAGTCGTCACTCATCTTTGATAAAATTAAATCACCACCCGGTATTGTTCTTCTTCTATGGTTGTTTCTCAGGATCGTTGCAACATCACTTTGTTACGCCCGCCCTCTGACTCTATACTTCACCGTGGTGATTCGTCGGCCACTTTCTTGGAAATCTAGCCAAAAGTTACATTGAGCGAAACTATGATGGAACATTAGATTTGCTGCTGCTAGGGGCATCTAGTGTGGCTAGGCTACCAAACAGCCACTGGTGATCTACTAATCTAAAATTTGTAATAACTGTTAAAACATTTTATTTAGATGTATTGATAAGTAATCCTATCAATACATGTACAGTAAATAAGTGGTGTAAAATAAAAGTTTGTCATCTTTTTATGGTCATCAGATATGACCCATTTGGATGTTCCGAGGCTCCATAGTGAACATGGAAACGCAGTCGTCTTCCACAGTAGTGGGAACACATTTTCGCACACCCTTAGTTTTACACCATTTCCAATTTCTTTCCCATTTCCAATATTATCATGAAATATTAGCAGAACAAAAATGTTTCAAAAGATGTGGCTGCATCAGACAAACGGATGCAAATATTTTTTTTGTTTGATTTATTGTTTCTAAGAAATTTTTTTTTTTATTATTTATTTATTTTTTTACGAAACTAAATTGACAGTTTCAACATGTCATGCCGTGGATGTTCCTCTGCTGAATCATCCACTTTTGAACATTGATTCACCAGTAAATCTTACGGAGTTGGATCAATGACAGCGAACGGACACACTTGTTTTATGTTCAATTAAGATTCTGAAACGGATGATAAGAGGCTGATGTCCTTTGTGCAAGCACGTGCAAAAGTTCATTGGGAAATTTTCCGGAATGTGAAACGAGAAGGCTTTCAACAGCATCACCTTTCAGAAAGTAGACACTAAAAATGAAGGAATTTGAAGCAATACATTAGTAAATGCCTTGAAATAAATGTTCAAAAATTAACCTCTGCTGCATTGTCTTAATAAAAATGAAAGATTAGGACACTGTCTGCAATGTCCTTTTTCAGTCCCTATCTAACTAATCAGTTGTGCTGGTTAGTGACTGTACTTTTGTCCAACCAATAAAGCTGCAGTTTTGTCTTACATTTTCAAGCAGATACAGAAATTGGAATCCATTTTAGCTGAGCAGATGCTTTCGTGTGTTTGAGTTCCAGTTCCACCAAGTATTTCTGCATTAGCCTTATAGGGGTCTTTCTGTCAACTTAACTGCAGTCCTGTTGTTCATACTAGTCTGTTAGGTTTCTGCTCTTTTTCAACAGTAGTAGAATCACTTGAGCCCGGTCTCCCTGCTGTGTTCCCCTGGATGCTCTGCACACTCCCACATAAAAAACTCCAGTGGAGATGTCTGAGTCTTCAAAGCACCATCCAGCCAGGCTGAGAGAAGGAGCACAAAACACAGATAAATACTGTATATAGAACACAAACACCTGATAATCCCTGCAGTCTATGTAAACCATGTGAAGTGAATAAGTGTGTGGATAAGCAGCTGATTGTCATGTTAAATGCAGCATACTGTATACAGCCTGTTCAAGGATACTATGCATCATGGGAAAATGTACAAAACGGTAGGAAGTCATGGATGAATCGATATGAAATATGCAGACGACAAGAATATCAGATATACAGCAACACGGTTTCACCCACAAGTTAGAAACGTACCACATCTAATTTCTACCCCTAGAGACCTTCAATCTGAGAAACAATAAAAGATGTAGCAGATGATGACTTTGTCAAGTTGACGTGGGATCATGGGAGTTGTTTTCACCACCACAGTTGATGAAAGACTAGCTGATGTGACATGTGAAATAAAAGGTTTTCAAGGAAGGTAACATATTAAAGTTGGATTCACAATGAAACAAGTGGTGCAAGGAATAACAAATTCTGCTCCTCACATGTATTTTAGCTTATTTTGGCATCGATCCTGCTGATGTCATCATATCAAATGCCTCTGTACTGTATATATGTGTCAAGCCTGAAGTGAATTCAAATGAAATGTTTTAAAGACATTTGACATTTTGCCTATTAAAATACGAAAGAAAATTAATTAAAAAAAAAAACTACTTTTCACAAAATATGTTTATCTATTCTGAGTCACTGGCAGTCTATAAAACTAATTTGGTATGAATTCAAACAATAGTTTTGTTGCTAGTGTTAAAAAAACAAAACAAGTGAAGATACGAACAATCAACCAAAACTCATACAGCTTGCTTCTTTGCTTTTTTTTTTTTTTTTGGGGGGGGGGGGGGTAACCAATAGTAATGTTAAATGCAGGGGATATGGTTCCATTTACAACTGATGAAATAAAACAAACTGTTAAATTATAAATAGAACCATAGACTTCAATTTTGGTGCTACTTGATGCAGGGGCAGAGCTATAGTTGATCTGTAACACCCCACCCCATTCCTCATACATACTGTATATATGAGAACTCCTTCATTTTATCACATCAGCCTATGAAGATGTCTTTCCATTCCCTTTGCAACCCCATGTAGAATTGTCTTGAGCTACCCCTGATTTTATGTAATATAACCGCATAATATACATGTAACTACAGCTTTTTTATTCACTTATGGGAATTCTTAAAACATATAGGATGTCTTTGTATGTAAATCAAGGGGATGTTCTATTACAATTTGAAACCGCTCAATGTGTGCTTTATTCCATTTACACTGCATCAGCATGTCATCTTATTCTAGCAGACATAGCATATGTAACAGTAATGTTGACCCAGATGTAGAGCTGGGCAAAAAATCGATTTAGATTTAAAATCGAGTTTTATGTCAAAATCGATTCATATTTTAGAAAAATCGTGCAATGCGATCCCCCCCCCCCCCACACACACACACACACACATTTTTTTGCACTTTTTTTCCTCTCAAAAAGAAAACCATGAACCAGGCTGTTTTCCGTAGTGTTTCACCCCAGGCCCCGCCTACGAGGGTTCTAAAGGTTCAGTTGTGTGGAATCGGTTTGGGTTTTTAGGGTCTGACGAAGCCCAGCTACTGCCTGGTTGTCAGCTGTGTCTTCAGACTGTTGTTGTTGACGGTAGCGGTACGACCAATCTGCCAGCTGCCAGCACTTCTTGAAAATGTTCAACAAACACTGACTGAAAGCTTTTCTCGAGACACACCTTATCAGAGTCCTGCACGGTTCTGATTTTGACATACCGCAACCGCCTGTACCCGTCATGTTTAAACTCGTCTCCGACCCGTTTTCCGACGGAAAAAAAAAATCCGCATCCGAACCGACCCGCTATAAATGAACCCGATATCCGACCCGAACCTGAAAGAAAATGTCAGATAGCCAAACTTAAATACAAACATTTATTGCCACGAATATACTGAACAGTAACATATCCAAGGCAGAGCCAATTAAAAATGTTGTTAACCTTTTAGCCTATGAACCGCAAATTAGACCCGCGATCACCCACGTCCGAACCAAACCCGTATCCGACACAGCACAACATTTTTCACCCGTTTCGTGAAAATTTGCGGTTCACCCACGGGTCACCCACGGGTACCCGAACCCGTGCAGGACTCTGCACCTTATGATAAACATGGAGCACGATGGGGAGCGATAACAGATGCAATAACATCATATCTCCAAAATATTGGTAACATGTTCAGGTTTATTGAAGTAGCTTGATTGATAATTAGGTTTTGTTTTATTTTGTCCTTACAAAGTAAAAATGTTACTAGTTTTCTTTTTATCTTACTTTTGCACTACTACGTTTTTTGCAATGTTTTTCATATAATATGAGTATTAATGTATATTGTTTTAGTTGTTAAAATATTTTAAGCTTTCTTTTTTCCAACAAAATGTATCTTTTGCACAATTTTTTTTGCACTGTTTTTCCTGTAACAGTGGTGGATATGTCTCGACTTACTACAGTTCATGTAGGCAAAGTCTCAGGTTGCAGTTGCACCTTTTGCACAACTGATTTATTATTTACAGTTATTTGTAGAAGTATTTTTGTTTTACATGTTATTTAATAAAAAAAAAAAAGAAGATGAAAGAAACATTTTTCTTTATCCCATTTTCATTTTTATTTAGCCCACGTGGGAAAAAAATCGTATCGTGAATCGAGTTTTTTGGGAAAAAATCGGAGATTTTTTTAAAAGAGAAAATCGGCCAGCCCTACCCAGATGATGTGATTTCAGCTAAATTATAGAAACTTTCCTCCTGAATATGAATCAATATGGAGAGAAAATGGTTTGTTGTAGCAGGTTTTAAGCTTTCCTCTGAATTTACTTTAGTATTTTAACATGTAAGTACCTTCTTTTTCAGACTGTTTGCTTTTAACCAACGCTGTATGTGTTATGTTTTAGGATGAGTGCATTACTCTGTTCTCTCATCCACTCACAAATTTACTCACATATGGCGTCTCCACAAAATGACAGCATGGCACCGCAGAAATATGAAGGAAGAAAGGTTAAGATATGTAAAGACAACAACCCTGCAAATGTTTTATCCATATTTAATATTTCAGATTGCACTCAGGAGGCTCCTGTTGTTTCTCATTTGTGGATGCAAGGACACTCTCGCAGATCTCCACCACACACAAAAATGGCAGCATTCTTTTAAAAGTTCTTTCTTTTGCCAGGATCAGCATAAACTTGTGCTCAGACATTAGTGTAACTTGTCAGTGATAATGGCTCATGAATTTTGGACATGGTTCATACATCATCCTCATGTTCACACTGTCCCATGTACGAATATGCATATGAGATTAGTTAAAGCTTCTTGACCTCTAACCAAGGGTATGGTGGGAGGTGGAAGGGTGTGATGTGGAAGATGAGGCACTAAAATATGAGTCAATTTCCTGCAGGGCTTATCGGGGCTGTTTGACTGGCGTGGGAGCAGCGAGCGGCCGTCAGTTGTCAGGATTTAAACTTAGGGAGGAAATGAGACACTCGGGTGTGCTCTGAATATCCTACAATGATAGGATAAAAGTGTGTGAGTGAGGGAGATAAAAACCCATATACCAAATACTTTATATTACTGCAGAAGGAATGCAAGCTTCAGTGGTATGTTTCGTATTTACAAATCATCAAAATAGAAGTAGAAGGCTAATCTGTAGTTCTTCTCAACTGGAGAAGTATTAGTGCATGGCTTTTCCTGGTGTGTTTTGAATAGATCGACTACTTTACTGGCTGTGGTGGCTGCATCAGACTGTCTGAATGACAGACACATCTTCCTCCCTTCATTAATCTCCATTTAGTTCTGCACTGGAGAGGAAAGAAGGAAGGCGAAAGGGAGGGTGATGAGGGAGCGTTGGACAGGGGAAAAGGCGGAAGAGCAAGATTATAGATATGTCTGGCCATGAAATCAAAAAGGAGATGGCGGATGGGGCTAGATGGAGAAAAGATAGAGTGAAAAAGGATGAGGAGAAGGGAGGGGGTATGAATATTGAACGTCAGGGTATAGTTCCCTACAAGAGGAGTGAGGAAACTTAGTCAGATGGTAGGGAGGTGTGAGTACAGAGGAGCTAAGAAATATACTGTAGGTATAAACTGGAGAAAAATTGAGGCAGGAGCGAACGGCGGGAGGAGGGGAAAGCGAGCCTGCTGTTTGATCTTTAACAGGATTATTTTTCCCTGCTGTCCTTTTTATTTATTTGATTTTCCCCTCATATTTATTCATATGTAAAGTCTGGCTGTGTGCCAGCAGAAAACCATATTGGAGTTCTGCACTGCACTGAGCCCACCCTGTGACTGTGCATCACCGATACTTACAGCCATAGTGGGTAATCCTAAAGGGATTTCTATGGACCTCTGCAGCCCTGCAGTCGGCTTGGACAAGAGGAAGCAATGCTGCAGTCTTTATATCTGAGTGCTAAACTGTGTCCTTATGGACTCACTGTGGACTGCCATTTTAGTATTTTTGAGTTTCGTTCGGGGTAACAGCTCGACCTTTAAAAAGTAATGTTTGACTATGTTTCTCTGTCTCTCTCTCGTTCTCTCTCTCTCAGATATTCTATGGAGGTAAATGCTGCTTTGGCTCTGGGGGCTTTACTTGGGTCCATTTTGACAGACAAAACCAGACCAAGCCACTCAATGCCCTGATAATTGTTTTGATTCCCTTATGAAAACCAAGGTCCAGGAATTTTCCTGGTAGTTGGTTCTAAACCTCATGCAGCTTTTTCTGGGTTTTTGAGTCGGTCAAACCCTCATCTGAGTGGTAGGTGCTGGACCTGTATTGAATATTAATTTGGCCTTTTTTCTCAGATTATAGAAGCTTGACTGTTATCTTGTCAATAAGGCCATAATTAGGGGACAATACTTAAAGGGATAGTTTTGTATCAGCATCTTTACTCTGGTGCATCCACAGTGACTTACTCCTGACAGTGTCCTGTGAGCTGAGTTCTGGTCCGGTTTTGGTCAAACCGAAAGTAGTCCCGGCAGGTTTCCTGGGGTCAACAAAATAAAATGTGTTTCTTTTCAAAACAGTATGTGTTCGACTGAGTGACTTATTTGCATAACAAAACCATCACAGAACAAAAACCAACGGCTCGTAATTTGTTTTAAGCTACTTTCTCTCAATAGCGATCATGCCCCTTAGCAAAGTACTTTCATCAGTTGTTCAGAAGTGTTTGCAGCTGCTACGTGCAGGTGCACAGCTGTTAGCAGTGACACTGATCGCTATTGAGAGAAAGTAGCTCCAAACAATTACGAGGTGTGAGATTTTGTTCCGTGACGGTTTTATTATGCAAATAAATCACTCATTAGAACACATACTGTTTTGAGAAGACACACAAACCTGCTGGGATTACTTTTGCTTTTACCAAAACCAGACCAGAACCTGACTCACAGGACACTGTTTGGGGGTAAGTCAAGACGGTGATCCCATACAGATTAATGTGAAAAATACAGAACTATCCCTGTAATGTATGTGGACGAGACAAAACAGAATTGTTTGATTAGTGGTTGTTGAAACTATATTGATGTATACTGGTTAACTTTTTTATATTGTTGTTTTGTATATTGGTGTGTATAGTTTTGTATATTACTCAATAAGAAGCAGAAATGCTTCACTAAGTTATCTGTGCCACGGCTGAAGTCAGCATGTGCTTTTATCTGTGTCAACAGACCCACATACAGTAAATACAACTGCATGACCTATAGACCTATATATTGTATAGCAGTTATGGTGTATCATTACAGCGCACAGATGTGTAACACCTTGTTAAATACTAAGTCTATGAACCAGTAAGACAATGTGTGTGGATGTTCCATCCAACATATCCACAAGAGTATAAGCACTAGTATTAGATATTGTCTGGTAGGGTGCTCAGGGCCACAAAATGTAATTAGATGCTTATATAAAATATTTATTTCCACAATACCTACTGTGTACCAGAGAGCAGAAAGGACCTATTATCCACTGTGTGCTTAAATATGAAAATGCTGTGTCACGAAGAATCTGAGGGCAAGCTATTAGGTGACCCCGGGATTATTAGTTTCTTATACATTTGAATGAATTGTACTTTATGTCATACATTACAATAATATGTAGATTCTGTATCTGTAGCACTTTTAATTGCTTCTGCAACTTCACTAAAACATTCAGTAAAGCCTAATCTTGGGTTAACAGAGCCACCGCTTCACAAATCTGGATGCCATCATATACTATGTCTCACAACCTTATTATTATTTTTTTTTTACTGTGTTCTCTGAAGAAAGCCCTGTGAGACTCGTTGTGATTTCGGGCTCTATAAATAAAATTGAATTAAATTATAGATAGATTAACAGAATGAGCAAACAGTGCAACTTTAGAGGTAAAGACGTCAGATTTTAGACTTTAATATTATCTCTTTAAAACTTTGAGGAAGTGTTTTGAATGCAGTAGTGATGTTAACCGATGACCGTTTGACCGATCAACGTTGTACGGTCATAATTTTCTGTCATCGGTTAAAAAAACAAACAAACAAACAAACTGCCTGCATCAGTCATTCCACTGCACAAACTCTTATGCATTGTAGTGTAGGTTATAAAGAGGAAGCTTTGTGATCTCTCTACAGTATATCTTTAAAAATGATGAATTTCAGCATTAGCAATGCAAGACAGAATTTATTAATGGCAAACACACCGTTCAGTTCATCTATGTGGTACGACCATTTCGCGCCAGTTTGCTGGAAACATAAACAAAACACAAAGCTGACATGAGGTTATAGAACTTCTAGAGCGAGCAGCTAGAGACTGGGACAGCAAGTTACCACCATGAAACCCAAAAGCGCAGTGGATGAGTTGTGTTATCCATCTGACAGACCTACTTAAAATGATATGACAGGTGGGCTACAGCAAAATGAGTTTGTGCAGAACTGACGCAGGCTGGTGGACATCACTAAGGTTTTTTTCCATGATATTTAGCAGCATAATTTACTGTAACATCAAATGTTTTCTCTTTGATGGTTTAAAATGAGCTTTTAACATAATATTGCTCGACCTCACAGTGTGACTCGTGTTTAAAAAGCAAAGTGACTGAAGTGCCGCGGTGCGTAAATGAACTGGTTAAAGAGACTCAGTGATCGGTCAAGATTTTTTAGAATTTTCGCCATCCCTAAAATGCAGTGTTTATAACTCATTGTATTATGTAGTGCTTCTTATCACAGCCCAAATATGCAGTGATGTAGATCCAACTACATAGTGGTTCTAATCCCAAGCCATTTCTAATGAAAAATACTTATACACCATATTTTACAGTCAGGCATTGCTATATTTGGCTTAAAAACTATATTTTGTTGTTTTTTTTTTCTGATATTGATATAATAACTTTGAGCCTTACACTGAGACTGTAATAATATATAATACTACAGTTTCACAAAAAAAATTAAAAATGCAGAAGATTATAATAGCTGGTGATATATTACTGAAAAAAGATTAAATGTGGAGGACAGATGAACATAAAACAGTTGTAGGTCATTCAGGTTCTAGTCCAAGAGTGCATGAGAAAATCCAGTTAATAGCATCTGGTGATCAGACTCTTCTTTCAATAACTGGTGGCAGATATGAGAGGAGGTGAATGACACAGACAGGTGAACGCTGGCTGTAGAACTCTTGCAGATATACAGTCAGCAAGCTAAAAGCTACTTGTGCACTTTTTCTCAGTCTCAACAGCCATGTGTCTGTGTGGGTGGATTAGGACGTGGAGACCAAATGTTAAGGACTAAGCAGTATGGACAGTAGTTAGTATAAGAAAGTAAACTCTAGAAGTCATAGTTTTGCAATCACGTGGTGGATTCCGATGTAACGCTGTGTTTTTAATGGGCAGTATTTCACAATCAGAAGCTCAACCACCGACTATTTAATTGGCATCAGAAAGAATGATGTGTCTCATGGAATGGAATTGCACTGTATTTACTTTTTTGGCTAGAAATAAGCATAGCATGTGAGGATTGTATGTAGTATTTATTTGCGTGAATGCATAGACCGTACAATATAGCACATGTGTGTTTATGTGTGTGTTTCTGGTCTACACTGGGAGGATTATTGAAGATTTACAAGGCCTGGTAACAATGAGCAAACTCACCCCAGGGACCTATACTCAATCACAATCACAATGAAATGCTGCTAATTCCTATTTAAAGCCGCCACACAGGAACTGCCCTCCCTGCTCTCCAGGCGGAAGGAGAGTAGAAGCTCAGAGGCGGAGGGAGAAGCAATCTGTGTGACACTCACTATAATTTCTGATGATTTCTATTGCTGAATTCATCTCTTAAGCCTCCCCCCAATTGTTTTACTGTATTTTTATGAGTTAACATCGTGAGAGTAATTTGCTTGCCACTGGAGAGCTGTGTGTGTTAGCATCTGTGCCATTTGTCTCAGAAGTGCCCACCCAAAGGCCCATTTCTTTTTTGCACTGCTCTTTGTTGGCAAACCACTGAATAATTCAGCAGTTTCAGATGTAAAGGAGATTGCTTTAATTCCTGGCTAGCAGGTTAATGTCTGGAGTTAGTTATTGCATTAAATGCAGGTTGTAATTTATAATGTCAGCACGTATTGTGATAAATCTAGTGGTGATCATGCTTTGCATTCGGGGGTGAGGGTGGTGTGTCTGTTTTAGATTTCTGTACTTTATTTTTACAAGGAGTGCACCAATTTCATTTTATGGAACACTGATGTTAAAACTGAATTGCGAAGTGCAGTGCTGTGTTTGCTGCATATGCAGAGTGTAACTGCTTCCTCTTCTGGCTTCTGTACAACAGCAAAAGCACATTCATTTAGAGAAGAGCTTTAATTGGGCTCAGAATTAGAGACAGGAATCTCCAGCTACATAAATATTTTATAGGAGTGCATCAGACAAGGCTGCCTATCCGACTGCTCACTGTCGTTTCCACATCTTTCTTTTTCTCTCGTTTCTTGCACATGCTATCTGCCTTTCCTGGAACGCATACATAAATGCATGTGAGGAAAAGGATGCATGTTTGTGCTGTATTCACGTGCATGCACGAGTTTTGCCTATTTCCTTTGGCCATTATATGAGACATGAGATGAAGTGTTGGCAGCAAATCACTTGAAGAATCCATTTTACTAGCACGTTTGCACATAGAAGCAAAGGAATTCTGGCAAGCAAACACACACATACAGTGTGTTTAAAGTGGGACACTATCGTAATAGGGGTAATGATTTTGCATTATTAATGAACCAGCCTTCATACGCATCTTAATTGAAAAAAATTCTTTCATCTTCAGCAGTTGCTCATTTATTCCCTCCTTTTATACTCATACTATAATACATATACTGGTGATAGCACATACAGTATTCATTCATAATAGGCATTTTCACACTGGCATATTATATTCCGTTTACTGGTTCCTTTCACCCCTGATCTCCAATCAATTCTTTTTTTCGTTTTTTTTTATCACTCAGTAGCTTATTTTTTTTTTTACTGTCACTTGCTGCTCTGGTTGTATCTGCCCTTTCATTTAAAAAGACCAAGCCAACTATAGTATGCAAATCATATTATTAAAATGAACATCAGGGATTGAATGAAGGCTATGGATGAAAAGTCTAGTATTGTAGATCGGGTTAAATGAGTGTTGAGAATAAGTGGATGAATGTGGAAAAAGCTGAATGAGTATCAATGATGGGTAAGATGGATGGTGTCACGAAAGGAAACCAAGGACCTGAGACTGAGAGTGGTTCTTGATAATACATCATAGCTGTATTATCTGCTATGTGGCTACTCCAGATGAGGAAATGGAGGAGCTAGAATGGCTTCATTATGCTGTTTATTCACACACATACATATCTATGCACATTTGAAGATGAGTGTAAATGGCATTTTTGATGATCTCTGACCTTGTTGCATACTGATAGTCCCTCAGATGGCTGTGGCAAATAAGAAGAGATGAACTATGGGAGAAATATGGAAAAAAGAAAATAAGACGAAAGAATGAGATAAACTCGGAAGATCATTTTGGAGTCTGTGCTGGCATAGTGTGTCAGATTTCAGCAGAGTGAATCATTAGAGTGACAGAATTATATCGACTTATTCAACTTAGCAGTCAATAACTAGCATCAGGTGATGTCAGTGTAGACAGATGGATAGGCTTTGAGAATGTGCCCTTTCCTTTCTTTCACATGTTAGTAGACCTTCATGGTAGTTTGTGTCCTGGTAAAATGTGTGTTAAAAATCATTTGAGCTGTGTGTGTGTGTGCGCGTGCGCGCTATGTACAGTCTACACCTTCATGACCATGAACATGGAGCCCGGGTCCAGGCCTATGGCAGTGTGTCATTAACTCATCTGTCAACATTCATTGGAAATGGCTCTATAGTAACTGGACGGATGGATGGACGGACGGACGGACAGACAGATGCATGACTTACATAGCATCATATTTTTTTACTCAATGATGTCAAAGATTTTTGGTTTGTTTGTTTTTAAGCCATTTATTTTCTCTTCTCTTTATGGCTGAGTTACAAAAAAACTGGTTAAAAAAAACAACTAACAAATAAAAACCACAGCCAAACCCTTATTAGCCGGAAACCATTTCAATATCACAGTGCCATGTTTTAAACATTAAAATGTCATTAGCACATACAAATAGACCAGGATTTCTTCATACAAAAGAAACAAATGGAAACAGAAGAACATAATGGGATACATTAGCAAAAATGCATACTGTATCAGTCAGTTGTTTAATGTCTTAGATGAATAAATTATATAAGCTCTTTATTATGAAACATGATAAATAATGCACACTGATTACCAAAGCAATCACTGGTATATCTGCTATTATTTTGACAGCCCAGTAAAGCCAGTGCATATGTCTATTAATATTGTATATGCCTTGGTCTGAATTGCATCAGAAAACGTACACTTGCTTATTGTAACACCCACAGCGATTCAGAACGAAGGACAGCTCCCCTGTACACTACTACTACTACTACTACAGTTTATAAAACTGGATTAATGATCACACACATTTAGTTTCAAGCCATTAATATGAACAAAACAATCACATTCACATAATAACTCATTTCTTTTTGTGTATTCCTGTCTACATTCTACAGTAGAGAGCTAGATAGTGTCATTTGGATCTTCACCCCAGGCGGTTAGTTCTACTCTTTGTAATAGAGGTCATGAGAATTACTCATTCACACACCCTGAGGATATGAAATCGAGTGGCCTAGTAAACTTTTGGAGAGACAGTTTAGTTTTGGGAGGTTGTAAACTTACTATTACTTTTCATGTGCAAGATGTGTCTTTGTCAAATCCGTCTCCTTGAATAGTTTTACGTTTGAATATTTACCAAGACGCATCTCCTCAAGTTAATCTTTGATTTTTTTTTTTCTTTGCAGCATCCTAGTAAGTGAAAAAGTATGAGGTAAAAAAACCTTAAAAAACATACATTATTGGAGATAATTCCTGCTGTACTGGCTATTATTATTCTTACTTTTTTTCAGGCATCCAAGGAGTGCTTTGTATTTTATAAATGTAGATCTTCTTTAAAACATAATCTTTAAAAGAAATGTACAGAGAAAAAGACAGACAATGTAAATCAATTAAAATGACAACAATCCTCTCTATTTTATAGGTGGTTGGATTACGTGATTATTGAGAGAACAATTGTGTGTATGTGAGAGGAATTCAATGCCCTTGTTTTGTCTCCTTCATTCTGTCTCTTCCTTTTTATTTTTATGTCTTAGGCCGCTAGAGGAAAGAGGCAGAGGAGCATGGGTGATAATGACTTGTCAAATTAGAAGCGATGGAACCTGCAGCGAGTGTAAACACAATTCGGAATGTTCAGATGACATTTTCCAAGCTGTATTTCTACTGGGGGAGATTAGCAGAGTGACAGCTCAGCCTGAATCTCATAGATCACAGCTGCACAATAGAGAAAGCACACACACACACACACACACACACACACACACATACACACACACACATAGAGAGAGAGAAGGGAAAAAAATCACTGGCATTTTAATACAATACAGCAGACTGACACCTGCAACAACAAACATAGAGATTTCCCCACAGAGAAACGCATGCCCACACACACTCCACATCAGGGGATTTTGTGATTTGTAATACGTCGTCTCCTTGATGCCTTTTTTTCCCCCTATTCATGGTCCATGATCAGACTGTATATGGATTCATGTCCATGTACTCTGCACACAACCCATCAGCATGATGGATGGGGCGCACTCACAGCCTTGACTTTATAACTTATAGGGACTTTATTTGCATGTTTCCATTGTCAGTAAATGTGCATATGATGTAGGAGTGTGCAGACTTTTTAGTTGTTAAGATATTAAGGGCTCCTGTTTCTTAGTATTCTATTTTACGCATGGTTGTCCTCCGTGGTACAGCAGAAGCCATGAACGGTGCTGCTCATTTCCCAACTTCGCCTATGAAATAAAGAGCCATTTACAAGGAACAATGTCCCGGCCACCACATCACCCGCTATCCCCTTCTGCCCCCACTATTGGAGAGATACTATTGAGAATCCCATGCACATCAATTTGTGCCTCAAATGACTTTCTCCAGCTGGCCAAATCCTGACAAGCTTTCTGTTCTCCTTAAAAAGAGCCCTTTATCATCAAGAGAAAAGAAGAAAGGATGAGAGAGAGACACAGAGAGAGAAAGAGAGAGAGAGAGAGAGAGAGAGAGAGAGAGAGAGAGAGAGAGAGAATGAGAAAGAGAGAGGGAGAGGAAAGTCAAAAAGCTAATGTCTCCGTGACACCCTTTCCCACACAACAGGGGAAATTTCTGTTCTATTACGGGTTCTGGTTAATTTGAAGTCAATTGCAGAGTTATTAAAAGGATCTGAGCTGTGCTGAACTTGGTCAAGGGCAACAAAACCACCCTGATTTCTATGTGAAACAATAGAAACAAGGCTGTCACCTTGAGGCAAACTTTAAAGTTCATATGACTTACCTTTAAACTATTTTGAGTCCTTTTTTTTTTTTTTTTTTTTTTAAATATTTGAACAAATGTCTTCATGCTTCAACTTTTTGGACTTATAACAGCCACACCTGCAGTTCAATCCAAACTCATAGCCAGATTATTTTAGGCTAAATCTCATTGTTGCGGATTTGCTACAGTTGTAGTATAGCTTTTGGTTTATCTCTCAAAGCTCTACATTAAAATGACTCTGCCAATATGTATGCAAATGTCAGCATCTATTGCCAGAAATTAGATTTAGTACATTTCCCTATTGTTTCCACTATATCCTGTCTGTGGTCTCAGGTGCAGGTTGAATAGTTTAATGTAGCACTTGTGCATTACAGCACAATTTGCTGTGTGTGCATGGCAAATAAAATCAGGAATAAAAAAAAAATAATAGTCACGCTGCATAGAAATAAAGGCTCTGATTGAATCCACATCCACTAACAATAGTGTCACAGAGACCTCATTACTATGTTCTCCATTGTATAAGTGAATGTGGATAATACCTTCAATTTATATACATGGTTTCTGAGTGATCATCAGTTAATTTTGTCTGACTTATATTTGCAGTGTCTTTAAATTTGATTCCTCGCATTATAACTAAAACTGAGGTAAAGCAATAACAATATAAAACAGTGACATGGAATGAATGCAATCAAATGCATAGAGAGAATGAAGGAGCCAGATAATGCGGCCATTAGAGCCAGCATTAAGAGAATTCAATATTATTCGTTCCCTCATTACACAGGATTCCCCGTAGCAGCAGCTATTTTAGTCCATGCCTTCAGAGTCTTCAGACATGCCTTGTTTAACCTCAGACTGAAAAATGGAAAGTCCAATTTTTCCTCTGTTTCTTTGTGTTGAGGTCAGAGTTAAAATAGGACTATAGAATGCATTTCTTAGTAGCATTAAACCCCAGAAGACAGCATACTTTGGTGATTGAGTGTGAAAGATTTGTTGTTCCAAAGCCAGGGCGTGATCTGACACAAAATGAAATTGTAGTTAAACGCGTAAGAGTCAAATTAATATATTTTCAAAAGGTTAAGATCATAGGACACAAGCAAATCATGTAAAGGAATGTCCCCAGGACGTCAGCAGAACAGTCAGGGGTCAAAGTGATTTTATTGCAACTGTGTGATGTGAAATACTCTGTGATTAACACTCCACTGCATAGAAAAAGGCACAGAAAATGACTACTGGCTAGAGAAGAGGCAATTTTCTCAACAGGGCTTTTGAAGAGACAAAATAGAGGGTAAATTACCAACACTTTTATTAAGTCAGTAAAAAGCAACCACAGTTTGGCAACATGTAACACTGTGTTTTTCAACTGTTAGTGGGTAGCTTTATGGCACTATGCCTGGCAGGAGTTTGTTAATTTATCTTAAACATGCAGCCTTCTCATCCCACCCCACCAGTTTGATCAATATTTTTTATGTCGTATGACGTACGTGTGTGTGTGTGTGTGTATATATATATATATATATATATATATATATATATATATATATATATATATATATATATATATATATATATATATATATATATACATACCTGCATTTATTTCTGTGTTAAAATCTGATGTCATTGCTTGTAAGTTAATATGTTGAGAAAATATTTTTGTCCTGCTTCATCATTCAAAAGTTATCAATGCACAATAATAAAGTTAATGTGAATTTAACAATACATGCCATCCATTGGAAAAAAAAAAAATCAGTCAAAGTACTTAGTCATGCACTGGAAGCTAATGACATACCACTTTACCATTATTTATCATCGTACAAACAAGATTTACTCAGTTGTGTCTCCTGAAAACACAACACCCACCGCCGCTGCAAAAATCTCCCAGATTCTGCTACTCAAATGTTGGCAGGTATGAATATATATTATTTTTTAATTCATTCATTTTTTCCAACATATTTCTTCAATGGAGGCTGAACATAGCTATCATCATTACAGCCATTTTTTGAATTCATGTAGTAAATGCATTCAGTAGTAATTTAAAGAAACGTAGAAAATGCAGATTTATACAAAGCAGACTGACATTCCATCTCTGACTAACTTTTTTGATAGATGGCCAAGGTACTAGACCACCATCTTTACTGGGAAATCATCATTATTAGTCTGCATTTGCATATAAATGAACTATGGCAAGTTGTCAGTGAGAGACAATGATTTCAGGATAGAAAAATGTGGAGTGGCACAGCACAGAGGGAGAGATTAAAGAGGCAGATATGAAGTTCGAGTAGTTACACAGACAAGAAAAGAGACGGGGGAGCATAGAGAGGAGACAAGAATATAGACTGAAGCATATAATGTGTTGCCGTCATTTCTGTGCTTAACACGTTGCAGGTTGATCTTTCAGGTGGTACAGTGTTTGATTTAAAAATGACTGACTAATGAATGGTACAGTATATTAATTTAGATTTTCTCACACATAGAAAAGCTTTGGTGTTTTAATCCCAACAACCACAATCAAATCAGATTTTCACCAACCCAGTGCAACAAATAAAAAAAAAAAAAAATCCCCTTCTGCATTTATGGACAGACTAATAATAATTTAAAAAATGCCCCCCAAAAAATAGAAATTAAAACTTACATGCTTTACTGTGATATTTTTTTTACATTCTAAAAACATTTCCTCTTTATCAAAATAGCAGCTGTGTCCTTCAGTCAATGACATTTTAACTTCAAAGCCTGTGTTGCACATTGTAGTCCATTTCGCTTCTTCCTGTCAGTAAGTCCACAATACAACAGAAGCACCATGTTTATATACATTTATTTGATATGTGCTTCTGTTTCTAAGCGCATAAGCAGGGAATCAAACTGAGCCGGAGCCCAGCAGAACTGAGCCCTACTTCATCAGACCCATCACATCTCACTTGTATTACTGGGGATTGGTGTGTAATTCTGGAGACTACAGAGGTTTCCAGATTAAAAATGTGCTCATGTTGACCTGTTAAGGAAAATATTGACTCATATTAAGTGACTGAAAACTAACTAAATATTCAAAATGTAATACGTAGCAAAAATATCGATGTATTTCCTCAACTATTTATGAAGTTTGATCTGTCCTGTGTTGCTTTGCTGAATTACTCGTACTGTGCAGTTGCAGAAAAATTATTAGACCACTTTTGTTTTCTTGTTCATTTTAATGTCTGGTGGAACTAAAGGTACACTTTTTGGAAGAATATAATAACAACAAAAATAGCTCATAAGAGCTTAAAGGGGACATATCATGCCCATTTTCCACAAGTTAACACATTTCTCTGGTGTCTCAGTGACCTGTCTGTGACATGCTTTGTTCAAAATATCACATTGATGAAGAGATACCATCTTCCACCTGGAGAAACAGCCCTTTTCAAAACACTACATTTTAGTGCCTCATGCTTTCATGCAAATGAGCCACATCTGACTCCGCCCCTCTTTTCTGCATTCTGCCGAGAATAATAAGAGAAAGAAATGGAACCTGTAAAAGTCTGGTTTGTCTGGACCTGGGCCAGCCAGAGGAGCAACAACACCATGGCCGTGGTGCCGGTGCCACCCATGGACCAACCGATCCAATCACCCCGGGTCAGACCAACCGTGGACCCGGACGCGCACACACAGTGAACTGATTTATTTATTTATTTATTTATTTTTTAACTTTTCGCTCCACTGACGCAGCAATTGAGTGAAAAAACACAGTAGGTACTACATAGCCCAGAAACTAAACAAAACAAGCCAAGAGGTAAAGCCTGCAGCACCAGTGCTCAAGCCGTCTTCCTTGATTTATAATCAGTTATTTGGAACTGGCCTTTATTTGTCAAAATATAAATGCGCCCAGCCTTTCAGTGGAATTTGGCGGCTAAATGGAACTGGGCTATAGTTGGTGTTGTACGGCAATGGTGTTTTTATAGTTACATGGCAACTGAGAATTTAGAGTCCTCAGAAAGTGACAAAGGCGGTCGGTGTTCTATCTGACTGAAGCCGTTAGTCAAAATATACAAGGTAGTGGTTAGTATTCGTATTTACTAGTATTGGCGCATTGCTCAAATGTAGCAAGTGGTGAAAACCGGGACACATCTGTGTCCCGACAGACTTTTTTTGGGACTCGGGACACACAACCCCAAATTGGGATGGTCCTGGTAAAACTGGGATGTCTGGTCACCCTATTCTTACATCAATGGTTATGGCATTTTACTGACAAAAACAGTGCTTTTAGGCTTTCCCCGTTTTTTTTTGTTTGCCTGATTTGGTCACATATTATACAACTTAGTTAGTACTTGATTGCATAATCTTTGTTTTTGATGACTTTTGATGGTCTAATATTTTTTCCTGACTGTATGTATACATGAAATTAGCATAATTTAGGCTAACTTTAAAACTGACATAAGAAAAAGTCAAGGCATAACCTACAGCTTTTTCGTTAAAGATAAAGTAGGTAACATTTTCCCTAAAAACTACCTTATAGACTCCTTCTATACTGACACACAGTACAGGGATCATAAATCTTATATTTTGGCTCTATATGGCCTTCTGAACATTACCATAGAGTTTCATTAATGTGTGGGTGCATTTTCTTATGCTTTTAGAATATTAACATGGACAGACTCAAGATATACAAGAAATATCATGCTTTATACACCATTCACGCTTCTTGTTGAGTCTAATTCTCACTCACTATCTCACCCACTCATATACCAAGTGGAGAAAAGGGAACGCAAATAAGCATAACCTGTAACATCGTTACATGAACTGATTTCTGTTCATTTATTGAGCGGCTGTCCGTCTTAATGTAGGACCTGCAGTGAATGAAACTGTATTTGTGTTTCAATTAATTTATATTGATAAATTAAATTACTTCATCAAGGAATGGCAGAGTTATGTTTTTGCCGGTGTTTATCTGTCTATTTGTGTGTCTGAGTGTTAGCAAAATAATCCAAAAAATTATGGACAGGTTTGACTGAAATTTTCAGGAAATGTTGTGTATGTTTCATTCGGGCTGCTCGCAGAAGTTAAAGTGAAACCTATCTCTCATTTAGGTAATCTGGAGGGGGGGGCTGATCTGGCTTGGCGGAGTCTGCACTATGAGTGCTTTTCTAGTCGGATTTAAAACTGCTGTTGTAGTTTAAAATCTGTTTAAATATAGAACACAAACCTGAAATATATCACCTTTTATAAAATGACTGTAATCACACAGAATAAACTGGCATGCACTGACATCATTTTTGCATCAGAACACACTCACAGCTGTGTTTAATAGGAAAAACGACAAAATTGGGTACCATTACCTGCTTCAGTTAAAACCCACTGAAGTTGATAGTGACTGTTAAAACTTAACAGTCCAGCGATAACCTGTCCTGAGATAACCTAATCAGTTATCTCAGGACACTGATGCAGATGTGATTAAGAATCAGGTTTTATTTAATTTAAGTGTAGGGTCCCTGATTTCAACACCTGTAAATACACTCACAAAACATGTCAGTTTTTCGTGTATTTTTATGTTTTTGTAGGTGAACACTGCCACTCAGCAGTCTTCCCATCACTAGGTGACTTCTCCCTATTGGGTTTATATCATCTATTTTATCTATTATTTTTGAGGAGTGATTAGGCCACTTTGGCATTGTCCCTTTTTGCACTCTCTACAGTCACTGATTCATTGACAGCAGTGGCTATGAAGTGAAAATCAATATACAACAATAACATTTATGCACAGTAGATCTATTGTGTGACCATGTTAAATAGACCCTATATTACAACAAAGCCAATGGTCTATCCATCTATACATTAATGTCTTTTTCTTTATTTCTTTGATGCTTTTTTGTTTATTTATGTATTTATTATTGACATTTCTATTCCGCTGTAATCACAGATTGAGGAACAGCACAGTGAAAATGAAAATGTATTTTCTTGAATCCTTGAATGAATGCCCTGCAGTGTCTAGTTTTTTTTTTTTTTGAAAATTACCTAAACTAAAGTAACCCAAGTTCAGTCCAGTTTAGATTCTGCTCCATTTGGAGGTCTACAAGTCTCAGATGAAAGGCTTTGTAAATTCAAAGTCAAGACACAGACAGGGACATACAATGGAAGCTCTGGCTGAAGAGACAAAGCCAGTGATTCATAGAGACAGCTGGGATTCTCTCATTAAGACGCCCGTATTTAAGTGTGGTTATCCTTGATCTATACTTTAATCTCGAGACCAAAGTTGAGGGAGGTAGGAGAGTCCCTGTGATAGACAGGTGGTAAGTATTGCATCAGATAATGGCCTAGTCTATTTCATTCATGGGTCTTTATTCATGCTGTACTTTATTCAATTATCATAGGTTATTCTTCTACAGAGGTTCTGTCACATTCTGGACAGTCGCATAGCTTACAGAAAGATCATACAAAGTGTGTTTAAATTAACTGAAACTTTACTGTACTATTGCCGTCAGCCACATTCTATAGATTCTATAGGTATTTTAAAGTTAGATGACCTTTAGAGGTCATCATGCCACAGTATACCAACTTCTGGCTCTAGAATTCCACAGAGATCTATACAAGTCCCTTTCAATAATAAATGATTGAGTTTCTACAGTGCCATTTAATGGTCAAATGTCATAGGTCAAATCGAGGGCCACTGGCTTTACATGATGTATTTTTCTATGAAGCTAAAAATTGCCTCCTTGTTTGACTAACAAAAACAAGCAAAGCCAGTGAAGAAAACCAGCAGTAGCAAAGGTGAAAACAACGATGTAAAGCTAGAGGGGATACGTTAGCTGATTAGGGAGATGGAGACAGAGTTATGATAGCAGAGTGGGTGTAAACTGAGGAAGAGAGAGAGCGAATGAGAGAGACAGAAAGTTATTAACTGTCCTTATCCATGTATAGATCATTGAATATCTTCCTGGCCTGCAAGAACCCTGCCGCCCACCCAACATCTGATAATTACACTCATTAGAAGAGCAGGTAGCAGGGAGAGAAGTGTGGCTAAGTACTGAGGCCGCTATGATAGAACGCTGGAGACAGAGAAAGACATGTATAAATAAGAGAGCAAGTGATATATTGTCGTGAAAGGATAATGGGAATTTGACGTGGCCCCGGTCATTGTCTACTGCATGCTTGAGTGTTTGTTGGAGGAATGGGTGTTGGGGAGTGTGCAGTTGCTTTTTGTGTGTCTCTATCTGTGTTTATGCATGGATATGGATAAATGTATTCTAGCTTAGGGGCCTATATTTATTGCCTTGGTTTAGTGTCACACAAAGACTGGCAGGTCTGCCTAGATGCTGAATGTAATAAGGTTTCTGAGACACACACATACACACACATATCCTTTGGCTTGACATTCTTCCCTTGCCATTTTCCTGAACTGTCCATACCTGTGCCCTACATGTCATGTGAAGCAGTGGTGTTAGGGTAGCAGCTGCTGGTGAAGGAGTGCTGCAGCTTATACTACTGCAGTAAGATTTAGTGGAGCAGAGGCCAGCTTCCCTCAGCCTGACAGCCATGTGGGATGTGTCCACATGGAGAGTCTTTACAGTATAGGCTTGTCAAAGATTGGCTGAACAGGATCACTACAAAAAGGTGTGATATCCCAGAGGTGAAGGAAGGGAAGGGTGAGAACCTGTGTGTGTGTGTGTGTGTGTGTGTGTGTATAAACGTGTATGTGTCAGCAGAGAGAGTGAGAGGTGGGGACTGCAGTATTCTTCCAGCGGGAGGCATTGATTTTTCTGGCCCAGCGTGGGGATGTGGGAAATGTCAGCCTCTAATTGAGTTGATAAAACCGTTTTGAGTTTCAGACGTAAATATGGTTTCCCCCACAAAAAGGCCACCACATTAGGCTGCTCCCACTGGGAGGTCTGTAAGGAATGAAAAGCCTTCTTGTTGTGTCTGTTGGTTAACATGTGCATGCACTTACAGGGTGGATACAGTGTTTATATCCCACAGTTAGATGATATTTAAATGTTCAGACAGCACGTCTGCCAATCTGCATACATGAAAGCCAATGACAGGCATGCCGCCACTGAATACAATGCTTGTTTCATTGTGAATCAGGATACAGGCTCATTAGAATAAACATTTTTTGTTGTGGCAGAGTGGGCAGGAATAGACGGTGTGAAAGAGGCAGAGGTCATATCCATTAGAGGTGCAGAAGGTGAATAAAGAAAAGGCAGAATGAAGCCTCTGCTGTCTCTGCTGATTAGTAGATTACTATGCAGAGAAAGCACAGGACTTACCTGCTGCCATCAATACAGATATCAATGTAGAACTAGTTTTGGGTTGGGTCATGGGTTTTCTCTATTCATTATCTTTCATTTAATGCGTAAATGTTCAAAGAAGATAGACACTCCAAATAAAAGTGAATAGTTGAATAGTGTTTTTTTTTTTCTTTTGCTGAATAGTACTTGGATTTTATTTTATTCTAATTAAATTGTACAATATAAATAAATGAAAGCTTATCAGTGGTCCTTTATTAATCATTATTTTGTACCTATCACCAATTGTATAATCAGATTTAAACGTGTGAATATGTGTGTGCATGGATGCCTGTTTGTACCTATAGGGGCCCTGCTCTAATTATTAGGAGTCGCGATAATTAGACTTTCACACATTCTTCCTCACACACACTGAACGACACACTCTCTCAATTTCTCTCACATTTGTATGTAGGCACACACATTTGTGGCAAAAGCCTACTGGTAATTAACAGACATAATTAGGCAGACAACCATTTGTATAGGGAATGCACAGTCATGCAAACACACACACAAAGACACACATTACTTCCCTGGTAATTAAGAGTATTAATTACAAGCATAGCTGTCCCTGTGAGGCTCTGTATCACTCACAGCCTGGCACACAGCAGGGTTCTTGTTACTTTATCTCACCACACTATCGCTTCTCTCTCTCAGTCTCTCTGGTTTCACACACATGTGTTCCAGAATATACTCCTGCTGGATAAACAAATGACACCTAATTAGTCACAGACTGGTAGCTGGCCATAGGTTAACCTCGACTAACCGGGAGTGGAGAGAGAGAGATCTGCTCACTAGAAAGAGTACAGACTATAGAGCCTGAGGTGGATGCACTTATGTGTTTGATATTTGCCAAACTGTCCTTTTAGTTGCTATATCCTTGGTTTTGCATTTTTGCTTTTTTTCCCCCTGTAGTTTCTAGATAATTTGGCAAGGAGAATTAATGTGTATAAAAATAGTGATTATATGCAGTGGTAGAACAGATCTTCAGGTCATGGACATAGGTAAAGGTATTCATGAATAATATAATAATCTATGTGAAAATACTCCACTTAAAGTAAAAATTCAACTGTCAAAACCATTAGATAGAAGTCTCCTCATGCACTTTGTATGACTACATGTGAAGTGAATGTTCAGCGGACTATTTATGAGCGGTTTCTGTTGATAGAACAAGAACACACTTTACCTCAAAAGCCAAAGGTGTATTCCCTGTTCATGAACTCACCTTGAAACTTCACTTAGAGTAGCTCGAGTGCTTCCTCAGCACTCTGAGGAGCTACTAGGCATCATTTATGGAGATATTTTACAGTTCCTTCCAAAATGTCATTGGGGTGGCATGTTCAGATATTGCAGAAAAGCATCTTAGATTTTTCTGCAGACCCCAAGGTGGCCCACATGCCCCACATGTGTGAGCAGCATAAAGAAAACAGGAGGCCAGAGGAGAAGAGGTGCTTACTGCAGAGAGTGTGCCAATACATTTGATATCCTTCAAAAGCTCCTGCAAAATATAGCAAAAATACTCCACCAAGGCAAGACCAATAAGTTTTATATTTGCATAGTGTGCAGGTTTTACTGTGGATAGCTTTACTGTGTAATAAAGGTCTATTATGGTGCATTTTCCAATAAATAAAAGGAGGAAATGGTAATTTTTCATCCTGCTTTCGATTCTAGTTAAGCAACATGTGAGATTGGAACATTTTTTATTGTGTTGCAGTAAATGTATTCTTATTGTGCATGTGCTCATACATATTTTATTTTTTATCACCAATTTTTACCCACATTGTTGTAATATATTGATGATGACTCTCTCTCTCTCTCTTTTTTTTTGCAGTGGATGGCTGTACTGATTGGTCCATAGACTACTTGAAGTACCAGGTTCTACTAGGGGAGCCAGTTCGGCTGAAGTGCGCTCTGTTCTATGGTTACATCCGGGCTAACTACAGCCAGGCGCAGGGCGTGGGCCTCAGCCTCATGTGGTACCGCAGCTCTGGCCTCGGCCACAGTGACTTCGAGGAGCCTATCTCTTTTGATGGTGTGCGTATGAGTAAAGAAGAGGACTCAATCTGGTTTAGACCTGCAGACTTCCAAGATGTGGGCCTCTACTCCTGTGTCCTAAGGTATGATGGGGCTGGGGGATGTTGGTAAAATATATCAAATTGTAAGGACAACACGATTTAAGACAAATTCAAGACAAATTGTACCACTGATTTTCAGCGTGTTTGCAACCCAATAAAACTGATTATCAGTATTTTAATAACTCTGTGTTGGCAAGTATAGAGTCAGAATGAAAAAGAGCAGGAAAATATCCTCCAGAGGATTGCGAAGTGGACAGAAGAAGTATGGACAAAGAAAGATAACGGAGTGTTAAATATCCAGACTGCAAATAAAAGCATGCGCACAAAAACATACATTAGTAAGCTATTACACAGAGACTCCCAATACAAGATGCATAATTACGTGGCAGTAACTTATTAACCTTTACAGTGGAGAACATCGCTCAATAAATGGCTCATTGCAGCTCTTCATTTCAGAGAGTTTTTAATAAACCCAGTTAAAGACCTCTTAAAGACCCAGAGAGGCTTGCAGAATACATTGAGTGTGACTAAAGAAAGTGTATTTGTGTGCAAAGATACCCAAGCCGGCATTTCATTACTGCACTCTCAACAACTAATTTGGCACAAATGCTTACCAAACATTGTTTTATTGTAGATTAATATTTCCTCTGATTATTGATAGTATCTTTTAAGACATGTTTGGAATTCAGAGCATTTTGTCATTCAGTAAAGCACCAGAGTCTGTGCCCATGGGTTTGTGATTCACTGCTTGTGTTGAACTGGGGGTTTTCAAACTTCTCGCAAACCCTAATCAGAACACTGGGCGAGATTTGCCTCTGAGCTGAAATCAATTGTCTTTTTGTTATGGAGTAAGCTTTTGAGTCACACGTTTTAGCATATATGACCCAAACACTCTCGCCCTGAAACTCCCTGCAGGCAAAGAGAGGGAAAATGTCTTCATCTTCTCTTTACCCCATTTGGATTTCATGGTGTTTGGAGCAATATTACATATGTTAAAATATCCAAAGCATATAAAATATCACAGTCACAGACCTTACTTTGCATATTTATATTTTGTATACACAATACGTGGATTTAAGGACATAGAGGCAGATCACATAATGAAAATGAATGTTCAATCAGTAACACCCAAAAATCAATCCAATATACTGTATACTTAACAGAAAGGAATCCAAATTTGGATTCAAGGACATGAAGTAAGAATGCATGGATATATAGATTCAGATTCAGAATATTTATTGTCATTGTCATAAAAAAACAACGAACAACGAGAATCCATATATAAAATCCATGCAATAAAAACAATAAAAAAGAAGTAGAATAAATACCAATAAATAACCCAATGTAAACATTAGGACGAAGTACCACAGAAACTTGACAGCCGCATGTCAATGTAAACTGCAATAATAATCGCTCATTTCACATGGTCGTCATTCACTGGGAGGGAGTGGTGAGTAGTGACATATTACAACAATGCAACCAGTTCAGTTATTATTAGTTGGTGGGTGTGATTATTGTCATAAATGGGGAGGCATAGTGGGGGGAGGGGCAGAGTTTAGTAGCCTCACAGCCTATGGGTACAGACTGTCGGCCAGTCTGGATGTTCTGACCTGGATGGACCAGTATCTTCTTCAAGAGGCCATCAGGTAGAAATGATGGTGAGCAGGATGGTGCTGGTTTCACCACCCGCTGGAACATCTGCCTGCTGGTCAACCTTAGTGCAGCTGGAGAACCACACGAAGCTTCCATGAGTCAGTACACTACTGATGGCACAGTACCATCAGATGTCTGGGGATGGAAGTGGTCCTCAGCTTCCTCAGGTAATAGAGGCGCTGTTGTGCTTTTCCCACTACTGTAGAAATATGATCTCCCCTCTGTATGCATTCGCTTACGTTAGTATACACCTGGTCCAAAGTTCTATCTCCTCTGGTAGCACACTTCACATTTCGATGGAATTTATGAAGCACTGTTGTTAGATCCGTGTGATTGAAGTTCCCAGATGCAACACTGACGGATGTGCTACCAGGCTACTGTTGATACAACTATTCACTTGTGCTAACGCTAGCTTAGCATTAGCATATGGGATGTAAACAACACAGATGTAAACACAAGAAAATTCATGTGAGAGATAGAATGGACGGCACTTTAACAATAACAGTTCTGCGTCTTGGATACACAGATTCTCCATTACCTTGACATTTGTGCACCAGGAGTGGTTTATGTAGATGCACAGTCCTCCGCTAATCATGTGTCCGGCATTCGCGGATTGCAGTGCAGTTAGTTAGCTCGGTAGCCACATCTGGAATTAAGTTGTCTAGCCAGGTCTCAGAGAAAATCATACACGAACAGTGGTTCAAAGTCTTTTGTGTGGCCATCTGTAGTCTTATCTCATCCAGCTTGTGATGGATTGACTTTGCGTTGGAGAGCAAGATGGTCGGGCGTGGCGGTTTGAAGGGGCTAGCCTTTAGCTGGACCCACACACCTCCTCGCTTGCCTCTTCTGCCTCCGCTCACAGTGCCGCCTCCTCCAGCCTGCTGCGGTGGGTATTCCTGGGGGTGGTTTGATTATCTCCGGGGGGGGTAACATATTCTACGAATAGCTGATCATCTCCTTTTAGATGTAAGAGTTTGTCTCTGCTGTACCAATAGTCAGTACTGTAAGAAATAAATAACAGGAAAATAACAGAAGCTCCGAGCTGCTGCGTCTGTGCACGCCGCCATCTTGGATGATGACCACAACATACAGTCACAGAAAAAATACTAGAACATCAAAAGTAATTAAAAACCATAGTTATGCAATTATAACCACTGTCTGCATTGTGTTGTTATTTGGTCCTTTATTGTCCTTTATGGTCCTTTAACACAGACTGGACAGTCACGGCCACATTCAGTCACTCGGCACAGCATGGGTTCAATACTCTGCTACTGGCCGGTGTATTCATGAATAATAATTAAAAAATAAAAACATAACCCAAAATAAAAACATATTTATCTGTAAAACACTGAAGAAACGTACCGGTCAGTCACATTATGGCACAGCTTTATGGAAAATGAGTTAGCACACGTTAGCCTAGCATCTGAACTAAGCTGCCAATCATCGTGCAACAATAAAACACAACCAATTCAACTCATTCAACCCTGTTCTTCATACTGAGCAACCAAATCACCTCAGTGATGTTATGCTTGGGTTATGCTACATTACATTATATTATTTTTAGTGTAGTGCTGTGCACTGAGCGACTCACCATGGGCTCAGTCCTCTGCTACGTCCGTTATGGTAGCGTTGCAGCCTGCATTCATAGCCCACAGAGAGCTGCACTAACCAATGGGTGTACCTGACACATAAATTGCTGCGTGTAATGGCAAATCTGATTGGCTATACAGTGTTAAGTGGAATCAACTCCGTTACACAATCAAGTACTAAGTTCTGTGTATTGTGACTAAAACAGAAAAGAAAACATAGAATGCTTAAAAACATTGTTTTTATCAGTACAATGCCATAGATATTGATGTAAAAACTGAAGTGATTTGGTTTGGTTATTAACAAGAAAACCATGGGAAATGGATAAATATCGGATCTGAAATTAAACTCTGAGCTATTTTTGTTGATATCATATTTGTCTAAACAGGTGTACCTTTAGTTGTACCAGAAACTGAGGAAAACAAGGTGGTCTAATATTTTTTTCTTACTATAGTACACCTTTAAAGTGTGTGGAAATGAGAAATGTGATTTGTGCAGTGAATAATATGACCAGAGACACACTATGACCACTGCACACCTATTTTATTCCATGTATATACAAAATGATGTATATAGAAAGGCACACAATAGGATTGGGTGTCACCGGTGATTTCCCACATCTGATTCACAAGGTCCTGATTGAATGTGATTTCCTGTTCAATTTGATTTTATTCAATATTTATTTGGTTTTTCATTTTTCATTTGCAATAGTAGTTTTGCTTGGATATAAAGGCAGTTCTTAGAGAAATAATAAGGATCCCTAACCTGGTTAAATATTGACATTTTACTAAGAACTGACTTAAAACCAGTCACTTTCATGTGGAATTTACTCAGCATGACCCCTAGGGGACAATTTTTGCTGTATTTTAAGCAGGGGTGATGAAATTAAGACTCGGCTACTAAAAAAACAATGTATATGAGAAAAAAAAAATCTATTTCTTGATTTCATTAAACAACGTGAAACTTAATTTGAGTCTGAAAATTGATTTTTACTTTTTTTTTTTAAACCCAACTCTTTACACTTTAAGGTCATAGTCACTGTTTTATTTTAAATACTCTGTACCGTAGCACAGAACCGAGACAAATTAAAATGTGCCACTGCCCTAATACTTTGTGACTGCATTGTATATGTGGTGGGATAGATTCTAAGCGCTTCAGGCATGTTGTGTACTGTCTATAAATGTAGGTAAATCCCTCTGTGTTAAGTTCAGCTTTTCACTGAAGCCCTCCAGATGTTTTTCTGTGAAAGAGATATGGAGGAACATGAAATCATTGAAGTGTGTGTCCTTCTGCTGCATGTATGTGTGCATTTAGTGTGTGTATGTGTGTGAACAGCTATCTTTGTCCTTCTCTGTCTCGAAATTTAAGTCTAATCGCCAGTTCTTGTGTGAAGGTGACTTCATTTACATAGCAATCTCTGCTTTCTTTCCCACTGCTTTGCTTTTTCCCTGCCTCTCTTTCCTCTACATGTCAGCTCACATAAGGTCTGTTACAGAGATTCACATCCATCAATCTTTCTCCCTCCTTTTTTGCTCTCTCTCTTTTACACACACACACACACACACACACACAGGAGCTCACCCTTCCCTTCCTTCACCTCTGGGATATCACACCTTTATATAGTGATCCTGTTCAGCCATCTTTGACAACCACCACACTCCCTCTGTTTGTACAAGGATAAACAATTTCCTAATAATTCCTGTAATGACCCTTTTGTGGAGTGAGTTTAACCACGTATATTTCCTTCCCATGATTATTATATTATGGAACACGTGAGATAATCTGTGGAGAATTACTGCTACCGTGAGCTGCACACTAATATCCAAAGCAGCTACAGTCAAATAGAATGTGACAGACGTGAAAGACACCACAGCACTGTGCATCGACCCCCGGCTGTCCATCAATCAAGCACCACCTCTGACACTTTCCCACAATGCCACAGGATGCCTGCTGTGCATATTTAACATGACGAAACGTCTTCCATTGGCTCCCAGAGGACGTACATGGCTCAGGTGTGCTACTGTGAGAGGTCATTTCTGATCATCTCCCAATTATGTAAACAAGCAGCACAGATTGGTTTTGTACATGTGTGGATTTGCTTACATGTGGACATGTGGATTACATAGCATCATAGTTCTGTTCTTTACACAGATATAGTATATTGTTGACTTGTAATGTATAAACCCACTACAGATCATCTTCCCACTCTATTTCCTCCAAATAGGAGGCACTGAGTCGATAATGTTACATTTCAGCACCAAGAGGGCATAGCTCTGTTGCAACATCATGCATCTTACTTCTGCTTCCCACAGCATTTTCAATATGTCTTTTGAGTCATCTTCTATGTAGTAGAAGTATACAGTATCTTATTTTCTCATTCTCAGTAGTTATTCTAGCTCTCCCCTGTTCTGTTTGGGCTTCAGCAGCTGCCGATGGCCACATTTGTCTTTAAACATGTGTGCGTGTGAGTGCATACAGTATGTGTGTCTGCATCTGTGTTTTATGGCCCTAGGGGGTCAGAGGTGTTTATACGAGAGAGGTGACTCCCTTATTGCTTCCATAACCTGAGTAGATCATATGAAACCTTGTCATTTACAGTGAATGGGAGCATCTGGCAAGCTGTAAATGTAATGTAATGAAATGAAATGAAAACCCATACAGCCTGTACGCACGGCCTTCCCATTTAACTGACTGAGTGACCCAGTCAGAGCATAGGAATCGGAAACTATGTTGACACCCCATATACATGTTATAATATAGTGTTTTATTTATTCATAGTTTGAATCAGGTTTAGTGCTACTTAAAACAGTAGTAGGCTCTAATCAAGAAAAGTGCCAAAATTGAAAAGAGACATCCTCCAGAATTGAAAAATTGGTCTCATAGAGACACATTTCACAGTTTTGACTGTGATTGGTCATTCCCGTTGTCAATGACTTATTTTTATAAGTCTTCTGAAAAGACCTAAAATTGGCTAAAGTCTCCCATCACAGAGTGAATTTTCTAAAACAAGGGCACCGACCCAAGAAGATATACTGAGGCTTAGTTTCCTCTCATGTCTCTTGAATTACAATAAGATAAAGAATGCTGTTCTGGAATTTTTATTCAGTAACAGCAAAAAATCTCACCTACTGAAGCTTTGACAAAAATGTCCATGCTAAAGCTCACCAAAATATGACAATAATGTGCTTTCATTATTGTCTTGGAAAATTCCAATCCTTTTGTCAAGGTTAATAGTGTAATTCTGTTCAAGAGCAGCAAAGCTTCCCAGAGGAATATAGGCTGGCTATTAAGCACCAGCTATGTATTTTTAATTATGTATGAATAAAAAAAAAAAAAATAACATGCTGTTTGTTATTTAACGTACGCATTACAGTGTCCCAGTCTCTTCTTGGGTGGGTGCAGTAGAGTGGTATAATGTCAGCAGGGATGGGCTTTAGAATGATGATGATTACACTGACATTAATATGAGGGAAAAGGGGATACATCCCTCATTACTGCACAACAGTTCACTAGCAGTGGTTTCTGGGAAATAAGGGTGGGGGGCAGCGGGGACTAGCTGGATGTGATGACCAAGCAGCTTTTTCTTCCGTTTGTCTCTTCTCTGATTAGCATTCGTAGACCCAGCTGACTCCCCCCATAAATCCAATAGTGGTCGTGAGCATGAGTCATTGACTCAGTAAAGCTGCTGAACATGTCATTATTGCTAACCCTGCAAACATGGTAAAACAGGAGGGAATCTGAGGGGAGATGGGACTAACAAGAGATTGAAAAGTATAAATATTATGTTTGTATGAGGATGCACATGTAAGTATCACTGTGGACGAATCTGTTATTCTACAATTTTCCACTGACTTATGTTGAGGTACTTAAAGACACTGATATATTCTCACTGAACCCCTAATATCAGACCAGTAAACATGAATCTGTCTGCTCTTGTCCACCCACAGGAACTCCACTTACTGTATGAAGGTGTCCATGTCTCTCACTGTGGCAGAAAATGACACTAACCTGTGCTACAACTCTAACATGAGACGAAGTGAGAAAGCTGAACTCAGCAAGAGTAAAAACATCACCTGTCCTAATATAGAGGACTATGTTGAACCTGGAAAAAAGCTGGAAATTACCTGGTATAAGGTGAGCATACATTATCATATGTAACATACCCAAAGTACAGTTTTTGGGTAATTTTAAATATTTGTTTTGAGGTTCAGTGATTGTTTTTTTGGCTTGAATATTGTTATTTATTATGTGTTAGAGAAAAATAATGAGGTGGGTATCTGCCTCTGTGATTATACAACTGAGAAATGTTTTTCACTGCTTCATTGGTTTGTTTTCATCTAATTTCTTGCCTGTTTATGTTTAAGAGCCTTGTTGGAAATGTGGTTCCAGATCAGTTAGTCAGATTATGTATGAAAATGCAAACTAATTACATACAGTAAGTTTGGTTTGCAGCATCCCATACAATGGCAACCATAGTCAAAAGGAAGCAAGGACTGAGCAGAGGGCATGGACAAAGATGGCTTTCATAATGACACACAAAACTTATATGAGAAGAAAATTGTGCTATGTCACTCATCCACTCTACCCTGCGGAATGAGTGGATGTCCTCCAAATGCACCTTGTCCCCGATCTTTATTCAGCGTGCACCTTCTCCTCTCTCACCTGGATTCTTGCCTTTCCCAGGTCATGCACGGCCCGCAGTCAACAACGTGCATCCCAGAGTAGGGCTCAGGCCAGACTAATCACAGGCAGATCAGCAGTAGATTAGCTGGCTGGGTCTGACCTCTAGGTTTTTCCAGAATTCAATTATGGTGTAGGTAATGACTGGGAGTGCTGGAACCCAAAGTTATTTGGACCACTGCGGAGCCACAATGATTGAATTCGAAGGTTGCCGGGAGCAATGGTGGAATAGAATCCGCCGAGCCATCGTTGCCCCTGCCTGAGTATCATGGGGCTGGGAAGAGGATAGTGTCATAGAGTTACGTCTTGTGGCTGCACAGTCCAACACACAAATATAAACAGCACAGATATACTTATTATGCCTGTAGAGACCACTGTAAATAACATTGGCTGTCCTCTGTGATATTACTGGATTATTGAAAGGAGAATATTCAGTTCAGTGCAATAAACCTTAATCGGATAACTAGGAAGACTTATCATTTTACAATAGGACATTTTTATCTAATCATTCCCCGATTGTAATGCTCACTGACATTATACACTTTAATGACTAGTACTCAATAGCTTTTTTTTTTTTTTTAATATGTGCATTTTTTACTTTCTTGTGTGTAAAGGTATACAACCAACTGTTTATGAATGAGTGATACACAAGTAGTAATAACTATCTAGAATGAAAATATTTTGTGCACCATGTCACAAACAAAACAACTACTTATGATGCAGAATAATAGTTGAAATGATAACAGGGAGAAAAGTGAAAACAAAAACACAACAAAACTCTCTTATGATACTTAGAGTCAAAATGACTGGAATTGCTAAAAATTTACAGACATCATGGACAATCAAACAGCTCAAATAATGTACAAAGCTAAAAAAAAAAATATTACTTACAAATATACAGAAATGATTCAACATTCATGAGGGGGGAGATTATAATTTAAGGGAGTTAATCAACTTTACTGTTAATTTTAATATGTATGGCAAGGAAACTAAAACTGGGCCTCGACATGCTGAAACAACGGCTTGGGGTCGTGCTGCCAAAACTCCGGGAGCTTTACTGTAGCAGAAAAAAGAGCAGGCGCAGATGAAGCGGCGTCTGTATACATGCTCATTCTTCAGGGTCACCAATGTAGAGACGAACGACAGGAGACATCATGCTCAGGTCTCATCAATCGGTTTATTCTCAAAAAGAGCTTTTTAAACACAAGGGACATCACCACCTAATTACCGCCACCCGGTGCTCATTTCCGTTACTCACAGACCTTCAAAATAAGGGTCTTTGCGTGTGAGTACCAAACACGCACTTGTGGGCACCACACTGTTCATTTTAATATGTATGTCAAGGTCAGTTTTTGTGTGGAACAGATTCAATATAGAGTTAATGTAATGCCTGAGCATGAAAAAATGTTGAATAAGGTACAAAGACTTAATCTTTCAGAGGTACAGGGACGAGGGAGGTGTTTGCTATCACTGGGTGTCATGATAATTATGTGTATTATACATTTATTTAGGTGGGCCAGTGCACATTAATTAACAGATTTCTACATTCTATTTCAGTATAAACATGTAAATATGCTATGAACACTATTATCATCAGTGCTGACTTTTTTTCACAGCTCCCACTTAATAAATAAATAAATGATTGATGATTGATGCAATACAAAGTAATACAGTGGAGTAAGTGCAATAGAGAGCAGGACAGTGTGATACATTACAAAACACTACACTTCACTACAATATAGTACAAAATGACATTTGTGCCTATTTGTCAAGGGCTCAAACATGTGTATATGTGTATCCATGTGTGTGTATATATTTGTGTATATGTACGAGGTGCAATTTATCAAAAAAACAGAGAGAGGGGGGGTGTTTTGGGTGTTTTTTTCAAAGAAAAAAAAATTGCATTGGATGTTATGACCCTCATTCCCACATGAGTAACAGAAATGAGGCTCAAATCACTAAATAAACATTTAAAATCATCACTTTACCAATGGCCCAGTTCAGGCCTTTTGTGATGCCCACGTGCAAGGGCATGGTACAACGGTACCGCAACCAGCTCAGGCTCGGTGGGTGGGTGGGGGGGGGCTTGCGAGTTCGCTGCATCTGAAGTTCCTTTTTCAGGCATGTTGTGTGCTCACGCCGTCAGAAAGACTCATAGACCACAGGGACCCTACGGTGATGTCCAAAACCAGAGTGGAGGATGACCCCCCCCATCCCTCCAGCAAATCGCACCCAGCATATATTCATGTACATATATGAGTGATGTTTGTATTATAGGCATATGTGACTTCTATTTATATTTGTTCATAATAATATAGTCAGAAACAAAAAATATTGACCGTGCCATGTTAATAAGGCATTTTAATGTTTTAATGTTTTTTTTTCCAGTCTGTTTTTTCTCAAACAAAATTAATTAACAATAAGTATCAAGCATTAGAAGATAGATATGTTTAGACTGTGAAGGTTATTACTGTTATTAATTATTTAAGGAGAAGGGGTGGGAGTTTATAAGTTATACTTCTCACTTCTTTTCAAATATATATTTTATGTCTTATATTGAAATGTTTTCTCTGTTTGTTCTTTCGGCATTCATATTTGAAATAAATATTTCAGTAAATCAATCGATTCGGCATGTGTTCAACTGCAAAGTGTGCAGAGAAATACATGTGGGTGCAAGTACTGCAGAAGTCTTGGTTTAAAACCTTGTTGATAATGTTGAAAACTACAATGGCATCAAATACATTTTCCATGTGTAGAAAAGTGCAAAGATGTCAGGAGGAGCAACATCATCACAAAAAAATATCTCACAGAAGTGTGTGATTGACAACTGATATATAGAGGAAGCCTTTTTATGTCAAATAAGGGTAATAACACAATTTTAAGTCTTATTTTTCAGGGGTATGTGCAGTTCATAATAGTTTTCCATGCATGCGTTGCCTGCATTTGCATTAAACTCCATATAGATGTTTTCATTTATTCTGGGTGTTTTGCTATTATGTGCAGGAGTGTCGTCCATTGCACTGGAGACCCAGCATCATCCAGAAGGGAAGTAATCTGACTTTTGAGGAGGTGACAGAAGATGACATTGGAAATTACACCTGCGAAGTCCAGTTTGGTGGCTTCCTGGTCAGAAGGACAACAAAACTGATAGTCACAGGTAAGTCTCAAATGGAATCAAACAGGATGAAAATGAAGATGTCGCTGCTGTAGAGATGTAATCGTCAGTTGTTTCTGTGGGAAATAATTGGCAAGAGTGTGAAAAGAAACATTTGGGCTATTGAGGGTTAAAAACTGAGAATTATTAATGTGTTGGTACCCAAATGATACTAAGTGATTTATTGCCATGTATTACATCAGGGAAAATCAGGTCTTTTCCTTTTCTTTCATTCTCTGATCATTTAAATGTTCATAAATTCTCAAAGTAAATTCAAAACTGAAGCAAAAGTGAGTTGTTCAGAAAAATATAACATTAACTGAATAAAACAAAACAAAACATGCACAACCACTGTCATTTATCAAAATACATGGATTTTACGAATGAATCAATGTTGCAGAAGATGGCGGTGACTTATGGAGCCTGAGAACATCCATATGGGTCATATGTGATAACGACGAAAAGCTTAGAAACTGTATTTCACCTGAAATGTATGCATGTATTAATAGGATTAGTGGTTCAGAAGTTATTAAGTATTTTAAATCGGTAGATTATTTGGCTGCCAGCATCTGGTTACATCTTAGAGGGTTATTTACTTTAAAGTTGTAACTTTCTGATTTCATTCAAATGTATAACTTAATTTCACATGTTATCTATGGATTATTGTTCTTACAAGTTTCTTTTGTTTTTTTTCTCCTGGCGTAAATGGGCTTCCTTAGTTTTACCTACTTGTACACTTGAAGGAAATGCACAGACTATAACACAAATGAACACAGCAAAACCCAAACAGAGTACTGCAACGGTGTCCTGCTGCTGTGTTAATTGGTGGAGGGAAGTAGAACGCTGTGGTTTGGACTCCTTCCCTTCTTCTAGCTCAGCACTTTCCAGCCAACCAAGCAGTGTTGAAATATTTAAGGCTATAGGCTAAACCCCTTCACACAGAGAGTTAAAGAGCCAGGACCAAGGTCAGAAGATTTACAGTACTCTGACTCTCCTCCCTCTGTTTCTATCCATCTCTCTCACACTGCCGTGCACAGCTGAGCACATGATAAATAAATGCGTTCATTTGGTCTTTCTCTCTGTGAGTGGACTCGAGGATTGAGTGTTCTTTCCTGGGGTGTCCTACAAGGGCAACTGCTCTGATTAAGGGAGATGAAAAGGTCAAATTCAGATTTTTTATTTTTTTTGCTTGACACAGTCTTGATAGTCCACTCCACCCACTCCCTTTCAGTGCATAGACATTCATTGTGCCACCTTATATCAGACCAAACAAAATGTTATTGTCCCCAAAGGAGAGGCAAGGGGTATTGTTTTTGGATTGGTTTGTTTCTTTGTTTGTTTATTAACTATTGGTTGAATTCATCCCAAATTGGCTTTAATGATTGCCAGTCACCCACAGTATATCAGTCACACACACACACACACACACACATTACTTGTAATGGGTGAAATTCCAATTTTTTATACTTACATTTATACCAATCTAGATTACCAGTTACCCAAAATATATGTGATTATATTTTGGGAAAAATAGGTATTGCGAAAACATATTTTATGGCCCCATCATGGCCATCATTTCACACATCTGCAGCAACAAAACTATTGATTGAATTCATAACAAATTGAGTTCATAGTTTCCTAGTGCCGCAGAAATAGATGTCATTACATTTTGGGAAAAGTAGGTTGAATTTAAAATGTGTAATGATTTTTCACAAACTTTTGCTTTCCCCCTTTACTTACAATGGCTGATAATTCACTTGTCACTTGTTGTAGCTATTTGTTTGTCTGTGACTCGGGGACTACAATGGAAACAAGCATAAATGCTTTTTTGCGTCATCCCTGCCACATTTGTAGTGTTTTTATGTACTTTTATGACCAATAAACAAACAAACAAACCAATAAAAATTTTGTTTCAATATACCTCAGACTTGGCACATATATAGAAGCATCTGATATATTGGTATCAACACATGCATAGACATGATGACATCAGCCAAATAGAACCCAAAATAAACTACAATACGTGCGAGAGGCAGGGTTTGTAGTGTCTGGCAGCATTTGTTTGAGTTTGCAAAATGATGCTACAGTTAACACAATGAAGAGTAATTTACTTCATATTTATAAAACAAAAGCAAGATTAGAAAATGTATTGATGTTTACATGTGTGTGTTTTGTGAAAAAAAACTTACTTGCCCAAGCTGCTTTTATGTATTTTATAGCTACATAGCATGCACTATTTATGAGGTGTATTTTCTGTTTCTCTGTTACAGTTTCGGTCAACACACACACACACACACACACGGACACAGGTGCGCACACACACACCTTCATACACAGGCGCACACACACACACACACACACACGGACACAGACGCACACACATACATGCACGGACACAGGCGCACACACACACACACACGCACACACACGGACACCGAGGCATACACACACACGGACACCGACGCATACACACACACAGCCACACACACACATACTCAGAGATGGCAGTTGATTAGTATCTTTTATGGTGTTTATTTGTGTCATTGACCATTGGTCTTATGCGATATGAGCATGATAAACTATTTGCTATCTCGCACCAAGATTAAACAGGATGACACAGTGTATCTCCCTCCCCCACAAAATGGTGTATTATTGGAGGGGGCTAAAATGAGATTCTGAATGTGTTGTTCCCAAATTGGCTGTTCTGAGAAATGGTGGTGAGCATTTTGTCTCTGATGGAGCTCAATAAATATGAAACAAAAAGGATGTGGTTTCATTAACTTGGATGTTAATTAACTTAGATCAGACACATACCAGTATTCTGCCACATGTGAGTACAGTTGATCTGTTAAGGGAGGCAGTGCCCTACTCCACTTTAAATATAAAACATACAGTATCTCCCAAATGCCCACACCTTTTTATATCTAATCAGGCAATTTTCTCCCTCCACTTAACATACAAGATTAATACAACTTGTGTTTCTCCTGAAGCCAAAATGTTATTTAAAGATGGTATAAATAATCACTTACATCCAAATGAATTGTTACAGTGCATTTGTCATTTTCTAAATGACTTATCACTATTTATCAAAATATTATTTTTTGCTGCATTTGATACCTTTAATCAAAAATGAGGTATTTTCAAGTGTTTAATTCATTAACTCTGTAGATGTTCAGAAAAGCTCAGAGTAATGTTAGTGGTTATTATATTATAACAAAGTAACAAAGACAAAATACAATTAACTGAATCTTTATCAAGTATTTACATCTAGTGATGTGTTTTCATTTTCATTATAGAGCCTCTAAACATGCAATTGGGTTCAATCTAATGTTAATGTAAAGCTGAAAAACTGTATTTTACCTGAATTATTAGCATGTATAGATTGGAGAAGTGGATCACAGTTATTAAACATCTTAGATCAGCAGATGGGTTTTGTCACTGGCGTTAAGGTAACACATTTCCATGTTGTTTGTGTGATAGCGTGTGGTTCGGTGCAGATGTTTCTAAAATCCAGTGTTGGTCGTATGTTCTGTGTACACTGGTTGTTTTCTGGTATGCTTGTTATCCTGTCTGTGTGACTGTTGGTGCACTACTGTGGCAGGGGCCATAAACACTTAGGTTATAAAACACAGCGGGTTATAAATATATATAGTTCACATTAATGGTACAAATGGCAGGGAGGGGAGAGAGAGGAAATCAACAGAAAACATATACAGGGACAGAAAGAAAGGAAAACAGAAGGAGACGAATCACAGCTGAAGTAAATGATGCGAATGTTGAACTGTTTTCATTTTTTCTGCACATGAGCTCACTGTACTGTGTGTTTGTACTGTGAGTTATAAATAATAATAATAAAAAAAAAAGCTGGTTGAACAAAAGATAGAAGAACAATACAAATCTAATAGTAGTGAAAAGCATACATGTTCTCACTTTTCATATGTTTCTGGGATTTTTTTTTTCTGCCTCTAAATACGTCATGTGTGTGGTTTCATATCATATTGTGTTGTGCATGTACACACATAAATCTATTGTGTGTTCTTCCAAATGTAGAATTGAACATATGTGTACCTTCATACAGTCTGATACCTCGATGCATGTTTCTCATAATGAAACATCAACTCGTCAGAACAGAAAAGGTAATTTTATTCAACACCCACAGAGTGATGCTACATATATATTTCTTTAGTGGAGTAGGTTGAAGTGAGAATCCTATGTTTGTTTTTCTCCTCACAGTAGATAAAATAATTTACATAAAGTACATTTCCAGTGAGAACATAATGTTCTCTATTCCCAAGAAAACTGTGAGTGTGATTGACCCAGTGTCCCATATATTTATTTGAAAACTCCCAGCCCAAAGACAATCATTTGCGGAACCAAGATGCAGCAATAACCATGCAGCTTTAGCTCTGAAAATGTGGCTTGTACTTTATTACTGGAGTATTTTGTCTTATTATCATACTAGGTCCCTGTTCTTTAAAGCAGCAGTATCCCTCTAGAATAGGTTAGCTCATCCAGACCATAGGCTCATTTCCTTTAATAAACCTACACATCATCATCCCCTCAAGTGGGCGTGAGATTATCCACATTTTATCACATCCTGTAAAAACCGACATTGCCTGTACGGAAAGCATAAAAGACCAAATAAGGACGCCTGAGATCTGAGGGCTAATGTTGTAGTTTATTTGATAGGCCAAGAGGATGAAGGAGGTCATTAAGTTTAACTGATCTTAAATATAGCGCAATAACACCGGCCTTTTCTTTGACCCTGCTTCGCTGCAGATCGTGGCTGCATGTGTGTGTCTTCTGTTCTGACCCTGCAGCACCATGTAACAGGCACCATTATAAGAGGTAGAGGAGCAGCTAGGTGAACCGAGGTCAAACTTGTAATAGAGGTTAACTATGGGCATAAACACAGGCGCACCTAGATCAAGCCGATTCTGGAGCCCCTTAATCAAACACTGATGCTCCTCAGGTTAATAGAAATGTGAAAGGAACACTGACCCTTTCCTCTCATTTAATGTTCCCCTCACTTTATGTCAGGTTACATTTAAATGTAAATCTCACTCTTAGTGTGTAGTTCTATTGTGGTACACCCAGTGCCATGTGAATTGTGATTAAAACCACCACTAACAGGGATATAATTTTTTTCCCCCCATCTATTCCATAGACCTTACCTTTAACTCCCCATTTGAAAAGAGAGTGCCCATCATGTACACGTATAATTTATTTATGGCTGCAGTATATTTGCTAGTTCCTAGTTCCTCTGAGCCAGGGGTGTCAAACTAATTTTAGTTTAGTTTCCTTAAAAATTCAGGTTTAAGGAAACACTGTAGAATTAAACATTTTCATAATGGAATTGTACTTTTCGCACTCTTATGATTTTACTGGTTCAGCTCAATATGATCTCAAATGGGCTGAACCAGTAAAATCATAAGAGTGTGAAAAGTACAATTGCATTATGAAAATGTTTAATGTTTACAGTGTTTCCTTAAAAATCTGAATACTTGAAATGTCTTAAGAAAAACAAGTGCAATTTTAACAATATTTTGCTTCAATTTGCCTTAATTACAACTTACATTTTAATTACAAACACACCAAAAAATAATATTGGTAAAATTACTCTTAGTTCTCTTAAGACATTTCAGGTTGTTCATGTGATTTATATTTTTTGTTTAAAAAAAAAAGACATAGTTATTCAAACAAAGGTTTCATGTAACTTTCCTTTTTTATACAGATACAATCTGCAGTTTTCATTATTTATCAGTTATTATGATCATATTTTGCTGGTCTGACCCAATTGATATCTCATTGTTCTGTATGAGGAACCTCAATTAAAATGATTTTCACACTATTGATTGTTAATATATTCAGTGTAATTCATCCTATGGGCCAGATTGGACCCTTTGGCAAGCCAGATGTTGCCCCTTATGATTGACACTTGTGCTCTAGGGAATAGACATACATACTCAGATTAGTCTACTCTCCTTTCTCTTATCAGAGACATGAGAAACAGCTCCCCAGCTGAAACCACAATCCACCTTTGGTTAATTGATAAACACAATTACTGGATGAGTCTCAATATGTTTGTAGCTTTTACAGATTTCTGTTTAAAGTCACATACTCACACCTGTAAATGTCTGGTATATTGTGTGTAGGTTTTTTTTAATAGTACTGAACATCTGAATCATTTCTACTCAATTTTAATGGTTCTCTTAGGTCTCATTCCACTACTGTGCTGTTAATGCAACAATACTGTAACGTCAGATAAAAGCCCTGTTCACCTGATGTATGTTACTCCCTTTGCATTCTGTAGGGAGGAGGAAAATTATACAGAGAGACCAGAAAAGGATAAAGAGAACAAGGGAGTGAAAGTGACTGATAACGGTGAAGGAGAAAGAAGAGAAGCGATAGAAAGAATGAAAAAGATAGAGAGGTTGTTGCTCCTGTATCTTATCTGTATTCCTTGCCAGTGTTTCCCAGCAGAAACAGTGTGTCCAGGACTATAAACAGACTATTATCCTAGTGTTTATCACAGTGCACATTACCGTTTGCCTCTGTCGGACTTACTGTAATGGAGTCGTTTGGTTTGATGGATGCCTTGGGCGTGGGTTTCTATCTATTGCTCCCATTATACCTCTGTCTGCATCCGCTCACTGTAGAAATGTCTGTCTGCACATTCAGCATAGCCTGCAAGCATGGTGATTGAGGTTATGGCCAATGTAAATGTACCATTTGGCACAGTGAATTGGAGGTGCAGAGGGCAAGAGGAAAGCGATGGGAGGGGAGGAATACCTTACAGTAACTCTTGTACATTTCACACGTTGGATTGGAAAATATTGTGTCTGGTTTTCACATCCTCAGCAGGTGCCATTACTTTTAGGATTCATCCGTCCGAGTATATGGTAACATGACTGCCATTGCCACTCAGGGCTACATCTGCGTGCTGTGTGAATGATCTGGGTATGTATTATGTTATGAGGATATAAATCTTTTTCCTCTGTCACTTGTTGAGACTGGGATCCCCTTAAAGATTAAATGCAGGCCCATAACAAGCTCCAGTTGTTAATCATCAGCTCTTTTTGTATTTAATTGATCAGTTTGAGTAATTTTTTAGGACAAAACATGAAAATATTCTGCTTCTAGCTTTATGAATCTTAATATTTTCTACTTTCCATACTCATATATGACATCAAAGTGAATATTATGGACCAAACAAGTCAACTTGAGGTGGTAACTCAAAGCTTGATTGAATATAGGTGTGTTTAGGGATGTTGTTGGCCTGGGCCCACCCATCCTAATTTGACGCAACACTGAACGGTGTTGCCTTCGCTAGTCTGGCCAGGCAGGCTATCTACAGAATTCAAAACTCTAGAGAAATCAGGAACTCCACCCTCTTTATCGGAAGCCAATCAACATTGAGCATCTCTAGCAGCTCTGAGTAGAGGTGTGTTAAAGGCAGTGACGAACTGCAGGTGGAACCCCGGGATTGTATACAGAAGCTCTTCATTCATTGCAATCATGGAGCAGCGGTAAACCTTTGACACAGCCGTAGATGCTATATTGAAAGATTTCAACCATAAATTCTGGTTGAAAACAGAGCAGAGAGCTGCCCTGGAGGCATTTATTAAAAGGAAAGCTGTTTCCGGCTTCTGTAAGAGTTTAATCTACCAGTTAGCCCCACCGGATACGTCAGATGAAAGAGTGGTGTGTTTGGTTTAAGCTTCAACACCGCCTTTTCTGGCTTCGACCAGTAGCAAACTGAGGCATTTGAGGGAGGCGGGTCAATCACACGCTGTAGGAAACGGTTCACCTTAACATGTTGGCCAGGCCCAATGGCTCGCAGAGCATTGGAAAGTCGTGACAATCAGGCAAGGATGTTGTGGTTGGAGTGTGTCTCCAAGAAATAAATGGATATCAATATAATGTACATACATTTATAGATATCCTATACGTGTGTGTGTGTGTGAGTGTTGTAGAAACTATGTTGTCTGTGTGTAATGAGGAGGTGATGTGTCCGTGGAGGTGATCTAGGACATTGTTTCATCGCTGTAAAAGGTTCCTTCCACTTCTTTTGCTATGGAGTCACCTTGACAAGCACGAACACTTCACCGCCATATAAAATGTTACTGTCTGTGTGCATGTCTTAGTGCTGTTTATTTATTAAATTTTTTTTGGCAGTAGACTGTTTTACCTGGCCAGATGGTGGAATCACTGTAGATGCTGGAGCCGCAGGAAAACATGACGGCAGAAGCAGCCAACAGAGATACAAGGGAAGAGAACAGTGACATCCACACCTCCCCCGTCTGTTCTCCTGCTCGATTTATCAGGCTGAAGGTGGCTAGATGGATGGAGAGGCAGCGATTAGTAGTGATATTATCCTAGAGAGCAGGGAGAAGAGAAACGAGTGAGGTGAGATAAGAGGTGTGGAGTGAGGAAATGAGATGGGTTTGCTCTTGACTCAAACCTCCATCTCTCAGTGTATATGCCTAAGTCTTGCATGAATACATCGCGCCATGCTTGTCTGTCGTGGTCATGCTAAACACTACCTCAGCCACATGTCCTTGGGGAAAAGATGATAAAATCACACCTGAGATAAGTGTTACTCAAGTAGTTGACTTTTCCTGACTCCTCCTACACACATATAGACACCTGTGTACGCAGGCTATACATCAGTCACACCAATGTGGGCTCAGTACACGCTATAAAGAACTTTATATCTGTGATAAGTGCAGTATAGTCTACTGGCTGTCATAACTTGCCTTTATCTGTTCAGCCACTGGCTATATCTCAGAGGCCAAACAGTCTCCACAGTGCTTATTAAAAAATAAATAAATAAATAAAAAAGTTGAGAATGCAGTACATTTTTGTAAACCAAAGATAGCTTATGTATGATAGGATTATATTTTCTCTCAACATTTTAGATATTTCTTGTGTTTTTACATCTCATTTGCCACTTTCAGGGAATAGACTACGCTTATTACAACAGTTGTATGTGTTAAAAATAAACAGCATTATGGAACCTCTTAGTTATTTAGGGTTGAGCATTATGATTAAGGAAAAATACAGAATACAGAAATCAAAATGACTCGCATTTATTTGTATTGAAATAAACTACAACTTTATGCTTAAATGCTTCCAAGAGTCAGTTTCTGGGTTTTGATTGTATGTGATTTACTAGAGTGCCTTGTAATCTGTTAAGGAAAGAATCAGATTATGCATTTGTGGTTTTTCTGTGATGGAAGATTTTTATTCTAGTTACAGGGATGAAGAAAAGCCCCAATTTTGCTTCAGTGACCAGCACCTGTACCGGTACTTAGTAGTGGAGTTACTCATAAAATGGTCACACCAGTAGTAAAGGGCGGAGCAAAAATGGCTCATTAGTTTAAGGTCAGCAACTCATTTTCATTAACTAATCTCTCTGTCTCTGTCTTTGTATCTCACCCATAACCTCCAGCCCCTCCTCCCTCTCTCAACTGTTCTCCACTTCACTTCATCACTATTCACCAGCTGTCCTCCTAGAGTCTAAGCCGGCCAGGGTTCACATTGTTTTAATTCAATTAAAATTGACATCAATCTGCATGTGACGAATGAAATTTACATCCCCCACAATTAATCTTTCCTGACCTACACCATTCCACCCACACATACCCTCAGTCTCTGGTTGCTATCACTATCTAGACCCAAGGGTTGGTGCTACCACAGAAGTTAAATTAAAATCATAGTTCTCTCTTTTGAAGTGTTTTGAAGTTCAGGTCAATAGCAAAACATTTCTCTAGGACTGGTTATGTACATTTGGAAGATATACACCATGCTATTTTACATGCCAGTGAGATGTTCACTTTTCAGTCAAATTCTGTATTTCATGAATGAGCTGCTTATCCACCATTTGTGAATATAATGATACTGCAATATGCAGATGACACAACTCTATGTGTCGGTGTTTCATGGTAATAAACTCTTCAAACTCTGAAACTAAATCTTTGCATGCCAAAGACGTTTCTGAGATTCAAAAGTCGCCAGAAACGTTAATGTCAGTGAAATGTTTATTTTGGTGTTCCTTTTAAAACTACATTTGAATCTGGAAATATATTAAACATAGATGTGTGTGTATATGCTTCCTGTTAAATTCTAATATTTCATTCTTATAACAGATCTGAATGCATGTGGGAGACAGTCAACACCTAGTGAATTTATTAAAACAGGACTCACAGAGAGGGAATTGAGTAGACAGAAATCTAGGCAGTTGTGAAAAATACTGCATAAACAATGACAAAATAACAGTGGATCTTCTAGATTTACTCAACTGGAAGGTGAGTCATATCGAATACTCTTGTCAGATGTTGAAATGGGTGACACCGTCTCTCAGAAATCACATTTCTAAGTGACTCAACTGTAGCTGTAACGTGTTATCGTGAATCTGATGCCACCCCCTTTTCACTGTATTGCAACAAAATAATCACAGATTGTTAATTAACATAAATTAAATGTGTGAATCCTGAACAACATGACAATGCATTATGTATATGTTAGTGATAAATTCATTCATTCTGCTAAAGGATCCAACTCCATTTTCAGTATCATCTGGTTTTGAGGACTTTGAGGAGAAAATAAAATAAACTGGTAGTTAGACTTTAATATCAAAAGCAATTACGATTCAGACAAAGACATCTGGGTTTGGTTTGATCCATAAAGATCCAAATATCCACAGTTGACCAAAACCATCCTCTGTTGCACAATTTTAATACCTGTTGATCCATTAATCCTTTCAGTACATGAAATAATTGGTGTAAAATGCAGGTTGTCATCATTTCATGGTCATTATATGTGATGATGACCATGAAGTTCAGAGTTCAGATGCAGTGTAGTGGACATGGAAACATTGTCATCTTCTACAACATTGATTGATCAATGACAGTGGATAATATATATATATATATATATATATATATATATATATATATATAATGACAAATACTGTAATGTACTTTGCCTTTACAGAATTCTGTCATTTATTTTTCCTATCATACTCAAGCTGCTTCTGTTGTGCCATCTACAGGAGTTAAGATGCAAACTGTACTAACTTTGTACATCCACCATCTACCCCTAGCAACTCCTGTTTATAAAGGAAGGTCAAAACAGTGAAGGATCTGCACAAATGAAAGCCCCGATTATGTTTCCATTCCATGTATAGCAAAGCATTATATAATTTGCAATTTAGTTATATGGAAAGGTCATTCGTGAGCATTTTGGGTTGGCAGAGTAGAGGTGTGGCTGAGAAGGAGGAAATCTGCAGAGAGAGAGAGGATGTGTAACAGAGCAAGGCAAGTGAGCAGGGGACAGAGAATAGGAAAAATGGGAGGCGGGGAAAAACAGGACCGGAGTAGGATGGAAATTGTGACACTTCTAAGTCTGCTGAAGCCCTGCTGTTGCAAGGCCACTACTGAGTGATGCAGTGTATCTAAAGTGCTGAATAGAAAAACAAATCTTTGTTTTCATGTATTCTCCTCCTGACATAAATCACCCATGTTAGCGCAGCATTTTCCTTTCAATCCTCTATCTCTGGAGAGAACAAATCTAGGCTTTCACAGTCCCTCTCTGTTTCATCTCCTCCCTTTTTTTCCCCTCAACATACAATCTCACCATGCATGTTCGGGCAGTTATTGTGGTGTTGTAATTTTAATTCCATTTTGGGTTCAACCCTTTTGCTGAGAGAAATAGAATGTCCTTAAAAAGTGCATGCTGTGATCATGGATAACGTGGAGCTACAAGTGCATTATTGTACATGTTTTTACAACTGCTCCTACAGCCCTGTAGTTTGGAGTTCAGCAGTAACTTAATGGCTGCAGCGTGTGCTTCAGTTTGAGCAGTGCAGATGTTTAGTGCATTGTTGTTTGCTATATACCACCTTCACATAGCTGTTCTGCCCCCCTTCATTCTCTCCCTTTTCTCTCCTTATGTGTTATAATCAATGACTTTGCAATATTGCTCTGGTCATTTTGACACTGATTATTCTATTGCCTTTGTTGCTCTGATCTCTGTGCAGTACCTTTTCTTCTTGCCAACAGTCCAGTGATATTTTACCCCCGACTTCCTGATTCACTTTCTCCTCGCGGTGATCATCCTCCTCTATTGTCTGCTCCTAACTGTAGGTCTGTAGTTTCTGTCTCAACAGGAGACATTTGCTTTCAGTTCAGTTAAGATCAGAGTGGTGTTGGCTCCAGTATGGTTCCCATGACAAGATATGAAGAGGCTGAAGGTCATTTAAGCAGCTCTAAATAACCCTCTCATTATACAGTGTCCTTAAGAAAAGAACACTCTAGAAAGCCCCCCTACCAATTAAAAGATAAGAATATGACCATTAAAAACCACAGGGGAAGGTGATGGAAACTAGAAAGGTTGTCAGACACTTGATCTCAATGGACATACTCTTCTGCAAACTCTATATTTAAAATTAATTACATTTTATAATCAGTTCATGAACATTTGTAAACACCCCATACAGGTACATACCTGCATAACTATGCTCTCTAAATGTGGCCAGGATGCTTGGCAGCTTGACCTAAAAATGTTATGACATTTATTGAAGATTCTGGTGGTTTCATCGTATATTATTTTATTTAATGTACCGCACCTTAAACAGACTTCTTGCTTATTCTACAGTGGCTCAGGTTCCACTGGGCTTTCCGCCCCAGGTGTACATAGTGGGCATGTGTACAGGTATACACTGACACGTGTCCCCTGTATAATTTTCAAGTGCACGCTATTGTTTGTCCTTGTGCATAATAATTATTTTAGACCCCAGAGCTATGCCTCAGTATATGGTGAGGATTTTTTTTTTTTTCAGTTTCTTCCAGTAAGTCCGTGACTAAACGCCTTAACTGTCATTACCATTTTGTGTTGCCACCACTTTCCTTCATACACAATGGGAATGATGTCTTTCCAGCAGCATTGCAGCTTCTCTTGCTTTCTCTTTCTCCTTTCCTCTGGCATCCCTGCACATTTAGAAATGCTGTCCATGAAGCCAGTATCGACATCTACAGTTTGTTTTCAGTATATGTGTGTGCCATTGTTTGTACCTGTGTGTGTTTAGTGTGTCTTTGTACACTATAGTACATGCATCACTGTGTGTGCGCTGCATGCACACTTCCATGCACGTCTGCCCAGCTGTGATAAGTGCAAATGAATGGCAGAGTTTTATTCCACCTGCTCTACCCTGAAGCCACTGGCTCGTTTGGACACAAAAGTCAGATGTGTAAGTCACTTCTTTTAATGAGAGAAAATGTGGTTTCTTTTAAGCAGATATTACTCCCCAGAGACAAATGAGATGAATGTACCTGGTGCCACCACCTCCCACAAAAGTATTTTCTCTACAGCAGTGATTGGGCAGGTGACTAGTTAAATTACATTTTGCCAGCAGGTATGTAGGCTGATGGTGTGGGTGAGATGTTGTTGATTAGCATCTCTGATTGCCACATCTATGCTACTAAAATGACACTCTCTCTCTCTCTCTCTCTCTCTCTCTCTCTCGCTCTGTCTACCTAGTCAGATGCTTGACAATAGGAAGTGTCTTTTGCTGTTTGTCTTGATTCATTGCCTGAGTACCTTTGCGCCCCACTGTGTCTGACTCAAGTTGAGTGTTGAATACTGTATGTACAGTATCTTAGTCATAGATGTGTGGCAAATAGACAAAGGCAAAATGTGCATCGGTGAAGATGGTTGAGTCAGCTTTTATTACTGACATCCCAGTTTACTGCAGAATGATGTGGGTGTCAGGAGTGTCGTATTGGTTTTGTAGTCCTCTCCTCTCCTCTCCTCTCCTCTCCTCTCCTCTCCTCTCCTCTCCTCTCCTCTCCTCTCCTCTCCTCTCCTCTCCTCTCCTCTCCTCTGCTCTGCTCTGCTCTCCCCTCCTCTGCTCTCCTCTCCTCTGCTCTCCTCTCCTCTGCTCTCCTCTCCTCTGCTCTGCTCTGCTCTGCTCTGCTCTCCTCTCCTCTCCTCTCCTCTCCTCTCCTCTCCTCTCCTCTCCTCTCCTCTCCTCTCCTCTCCTCTCCTCTCCTCTCCTCTGCTCTGCTCTCCTCTGCTCTCCTCTGCTCTCCTCTGCTCTCCTCTGCTCTCCTCTGCTCTCCTCTGCTCTCCTCTCCTCTGCTCTGCTCTGCTCTGCTCTGCTCTGCTCTGCTCTCCTCTCCTCTCCTCTGCTAAGCTGGCTATCTGGCTGACAAGGAGAAATTGTGCTGAAGGTTCTGGTAGTGTGGACCCTAAGTTGGTCCTTGAAGGTCTGTTAAAGGCCCGTCTGAGGGTGGAGCATACATACTACCAGATGATGGACAATCTGAAAGAATTTCAGAGTATATGGACTGTAGAGGACGCTCTATGCTATGTGGGGAGAGGGGGAGAGCTGAAACTGAATTTTTGAAATGTTCTCTTTTCTCAAGAGTCTGATAATGGTTTTGTTTTTCTTCTTGTCTTGAATTTAAGTGATGATGTAACTGTTGAAACCTGAAAGATGGTCAATCAAGGGACCTTGAAAAACCAAAACCTCTGCTCTGCTCTCCTCTCCTCTCCTCTCCTCTCCTCTCCTCTCCTCTCCTCTCCTCTCCTCTCCTCTCCTCTCCTCTCCTCTCCTCTCCTCTCCTCTCCTCTCCTCTCCTCTCCTCTCCTCTCCTCTCCTCTCCTCTCCTCTCCTCTCCTCTCCTCTGCTCTCCTCTGCTCTCCTCTGCTCTCCTCTGCTCTCCTCTGCTCTCCTCTGCTCTCCTCTCCTCTCCTCTGCTCTCCTCTCCTCTGCTCTCCTCTGCTCTGCTCTGCTCTCTCCTTTTGTTGTCATTTACAGTGATATGAAGTAGAGACAGGTAATTAATGTGGGTGAGGGCTCTTTTTCCTTTCCCGTCTTACATTTTCTTTATATTCTCCCCCACATTCCTCTTACCTTTCTCTCTCACACTATATTTCTCTCTTTCTAACTGTCTCTGTAGTTATTTTTACATCCCTTTTAATTACACATTTTAAATAGAATAGAGGAGAAACTAGACATTGTCGTTTTCTTGCTACATCTCGGCAGTATACTGTACAGTGTGTGAAGTTCCAGTTCCATATGTCTGTGTGGCTTTGAATCCCAGTTTGGCGCAGTGTGAGGGATGGGCCCATTCCTGCAGTTGTTTTTTTAGCAGTGCACTGAAGCAGGCTTTATGCTGATTAACTGCATCACATCTGATGGATTCCCAGTGACCTCTCCACCCCTCAGTATAGCTCTGGGAGCCTTTCAGGGGGAAAAGGCTTCCCTTTTTAATTAGACAAGAATAGGAAATCTATTAGTGAATACAGAGAAGGCTCAGTATAGAATGAGGGATTCTTTAGTGTTGAACTAACTAGTCGTCTCTTCTAGTATTATTACATTCATAAATAAAGCAGTGATGTGCTCCTTGTCAATCTCTCATCTATCAAAAGAAAAATACAGTTTGAAGCAGCACAAAAAACTTGTAGCAGATGACTTATATCAACTCTAGAGCATAGGGTACAGACTTGCATGGTCCAGCATCAGTTTTTGATAGTTTCCAGTTGTCAGTGACCCAAAAATTACATCCTAATAGCATGTTTAGTTTTGATAGCTGGAGTTAGATCATGATTTAAATACCTTTGAAATCACATCAAAACTATAACATGATTTTGTGTTTCAGTGACTCTTCGGACATGACATAAAACACATAAAAATGCAACACATTTTGCTAAGTTAGCCTTTGTCTCTGCTCAACATATAAGGAAGCTGTGGTTAAGCCAGCCATAGAAAGGAAGAGGAGGATGAGCAGCATCAGTGAGAAAAGAAACGGCAGAATATAGAAATAAAACATCTCCTGTCCCACATCAGTTATGTTCTAAAGTATAAATAGCACACCCACTCCATTGCATAACTCGTATGTTGCATATTTAGCTTGGCGGAAGTGACCAGCTCTTCATTGAAGAAAGTCACACTTTTTTAAAAGTATTTATTTATTTATTTATTTATTTTACATTTATTACATTTCATTTTTTGTCTAGATATATCCTTACTTAGCAATTCTGGAATGGTCATGTTGAGCTTTCAACATTCTTCTGCACCTACTACTAGTACACAGCACACAGTCATTTTTTAATTACAGTCATTGAGTTTTACTTAAGTGAAAATGACATCATTGGAGTGGGTCATGGTTTTGTTAGTTTACATGATATATATTTTTGCATACATTTTGAATGCCCTAGAATCATTAGTTTGAATTAAAAAACAAATTCTGTCTGTAGTCCCTTCACGATATGAATTTTTCTGCCTCTCACAGATCAAGATTTTTTTTAAATCAGAAACTGCTCCTTTACAGAGCAGGTGATTATATATATATATATATATATATATATATATATATATATATATATATATATATATATATATATACTGGACATATATATATATATACTGGACATATATATATAGTGTGTATACTGTGTATATTGTATCATATATAGCATATACTGTGTTCATTACTATTTATTTGTCATAGAAATCATCTTAATACTTACTAACATGCCAGTTTTGTCTTCATTTACTAAAACTAGAAACATTATTTACCATTTGCATACATTTTCTGCTGTTAATCATCTTGGTAACCCATTTTGGAAGTTTTTTATCTTTGCTAATTTGAGACTGTGTGCCTCAGATGATGTAGTGGAGGGAACATATTGAGAGACAGAGAAGGATATTGTTGGTTTTAATCTTTCATGGGATATAGAAAATTCCAATTTGATCCTTTGATGGAAAGATGATGCCGTGTTCATGCTGCAGACGCGCATAAATCCCTTTACATTCTGTCATGTAATAGGCACACTAATTCCAAATTCTCTTGTGCTCATGCATAATATTCTGTAACACAAGTCCCGATGACTTTAATAAATAGAAGAGCAAGTTAGGTCATCACTCCATGTTATATTTATTATAAGGGACAAACAGAGTATTTGGAAAAGAGTGTCGATGCCACAGCGCTGTCCCTGGTGATACCACTCATTGAATCTCCCTAACTGAAAACTGAGCTCAGCTTCCACTGTAAAGTATGTTCAATTTTTAATGTAGGGGGCAAACTTTTATAGGAAAATGTTTGTTGAATGATTAATTCAAAGACTCTTGCTTGCACAGTGGAATATTTGTTTAATAATGAGTTGCAGTTTATGTGAGGATGGCCTTATTTTTGGGGATAGCACATCTTTCACTGTTCAAGTAGGTTTGGTTGAATGCTTAATTCTTAATATGTGTGGGGTTTTTTTCTCTTGGTTTGACATAGAACTCAATGAGCAGATGCCGACTTGGCCTCACATACTGTATCACTAAATGCTTTGCGATTCTGCAGACTTCTTCACAACTGTGTCTCTTGGCATCTGGGGCGTCTTACTAGGATAACATGTTACATAATTAGCACCAAATTAACACTCAATTAAGCAACCCGTGTAGAGAGGGTGGGGACAGAGTGTCTTCAGAGGCTCTATAAATCACATCTGAGCTTCAAACACCACCTGGTCTACTGAGAAAAGAAGACAATGGATAAACCTATTCTCTCTCTCTCTCTCTCTCTCTCTCTCTTTTATCTATGGCGATTACTCACACATGCAATTTTCAATTAAACAATCTAAATAAAACGTGCCTTTGCTTTAAACAGTAATCCCTTATGGTAGGAAGGATCATAGATTATACTGTCGGAAGCTGTAAAAGTAGCCTCGTCTTTGCCTGTTCATCTCCTCTTTTGAGCAAATAAGTTTGGTTTGTATTTGTTTTGCATCTTTGTGTTGTAAGTGTCTATTTTCTCCCTAGCCTGGAGTGCAAAGAAACTGAATTAACATCCAATTATAATAGCTTCCAGTTTCTGGCCTGCTGTACTGATTATTATTGCATTATGCAGCCCTGAGATAAGAAAGTAAAACATGTCAAGCCAAAAGGGGGCAATATTTGTCTAAATGCAAAATGTCACCTGACATGGAAACAACCTTTGTGTTTCTCTGTCGCCTCTGCCCTTCTTTCTTTGAACTCACCCATCATGTTCTCTCTATTCATCTTCTTCTCCCCAAGTTTTTCAGGCAACCCCCACCCCCCCCACCCCCGTCCACACACGTGAACACACTCCAGCACACATGCATTTACACCTCTGCTGGGGTGGGGTTCTTTATTTCATTAACAGCCACTAGCATGCCAAAATTCATTATGCCAACCTTCTGTTCTCGTGCACCCAAGCATGCCAGCTAACGTGCGGAACAAATTTCTTCAACCCCACCATCACCTCCCCCCTCCACACACATACACACACACACACACACACACACACACACACACACACACACACACTCAGCCCTTTCTCCCTCTCTCTACTCCCCCACTCCTGCTAATAAGTATGTTTAGGATGTGATTCACCTGCATCAAAGAATCCCTGTGAAGTGGCCCGCTTTGTATCGCTGGGCCATGATTAGTCATTACTGTCAAACCCTCAGTGTTTCCCTCTGCTGCTGTGCTTTGAAGCCAACAGGTGGTTATATCCAAAATGCAAATAACACCGATATCGTCACATTTCCTAGTGTCTTTATTCTTCAAGAACGTCCTACAGTAGTACTGCAGTGCTTCTTTGTGAAACATAACTGTATTGAGTGGCTTCCTGCTGTTTGCTGTTTTATTCTCTTTTATCCTCGCCAGGATACACATTTTAAAAGTATAACTGAAGCCGTCAGCTCTTGCAATTTAGTCTGAGATACTTTATTTAAATATTGTATGACAGCAAAAAAGAAAATGGAAGTGCTTCAGTCCGAATGTAATTTGACATGGAGTTAAGTGGGAATTTTATCCATGCAGCAGGATTTTGGAACGGTACGGAAAGCTAAACAGAACACACTGAGATTTTTTTTCTTTTTTTGTTTTTTTTTTTGTTTTGGATGCGAAATGACAAACATGGCTCCTTTCTATTTAATCTCAGGTGACATGTTCCCCTGCAGTCCAGAAAGCTGTTCTCTAAATGCTTTCTACATTTGCCAAAGCCACCAACCTGGTTGCCATGGAGATTGATAGGGTGGCACCTTGGGTTCAGCTGCGTTGTGACAAGTTATTCCAAGTGGAATAAATAGGGGCATTGTCTTGAAACAAAGTGGTGGCTTAGGAGGGCTTTCGGGCACTCTGGGACTTCCCTTATTTATGAGACACCAGTGAACACACTGCCATAGAATAAAACAGTCTAACATGACCGCCATTCACCTGGAGTCTCCGGTGCTTTCCCTTGTCAGCAAATAAATATTAATGTAGGACTCTTAGCCAGTTTTGGTCTACTTGTTCATTTTTCTTGTTACCCCCTTTAGCCCCTTATTCATCAGCGCTGATGTATTCTGAATGGATGGTTTAGTTTAAATATTCAGAAAAAATGTATGTTGATGGAACTGATGTATAGAAATAAACAGTGGTTAAAAAAGTAATTGAAAAAATTTAAACTAAAAATACTGGAAACACATTTTAATACTAGTTTTTTCTTTTTCATTTCTTTTTTTTGCAACATTTTTCATGTTATTTATTATTTTCTAAATATTTATCAGTTTTTGTTCATTATGTTGCTTATTTTGTTTATTTTCTATGTTTTGGTTTTTATTTTATTATTTTTCTTCAATTTTATTGTGTGTCTTACTGTGTCCATGTTACTTTAAAATGTTGTTGCTTTATTATTTCTTTCTTTTTTTCATTTTTATTGATTGCTATGCCAGTGTTTGTTCATTTTGTTCTCATTTTGTTGTTTTATTCTTTCTTTTTTTTTTTTTTACTGTGGAACTGCTAAAGACTCAGGAGGTAAAGGGTTAACGCCTCCTCATGTTCCTTTTTGTTCTTCTGGTCATGAAGTGCAGTCCATATATTTTGCTTTGTCTATTTCAATATATTTATGTGAGGTTGTAATTGCTGGTTGATTTGCAATCAGTGCAGGTCAGGAATGCTGCAGCAAACATGACAGGCTTTTAAAAGAGAAGAAAGAGAGCTCAACCCTGCTCCTGGTTAACCTCGGCCACCTAGAGGGAGGTCAGAGCAGTCAATCAGCACATTTATTTTTATGAGCTCAGGATTCAGTATAAAGTGTTGGCAAGAGAGTGGCTGTCTCGTGGTTCTGTGGCCTTGTGGACAGAGCATTTGGAGGTTGGCGTGTATACGGCCATTACATATGCATGTAGAGGAATACAGTAAAGAGGAAAAACATGAAACAATTGGAAATTGTCTCATATATTTTGTTGACTTGTCTGCTTAGATTATGTTAAATAATTTTCATTGTTTACATTCTTAGAAATATAATTTTATTCTATATAACAGCCTGTTTAATTTGGTCAAATATCAATGGTGTCATGCCTAGGGTGATCAGACATCCCGGTTTCACTGGGACAGTCTCGATTCTGAGTTGTTTGTCCCGAGTCCTGACAGAAGTCTATCAGGACATGGATGTGTCCCGGTTTTCACCACTCTCTACATTTGAGCAGCATGGGCATAATCGTAGACATGAATACTAAACACCACATTGACCACTACCTTGTATATTGTGACTAATGGCTTCAGTCAGATAGAACACCGTCTGCTTCTTAGTTGCCATGCAACAATAAAAACAACATTGCCGTATAACACCTAATATAGCCCAGTTCCATTTAAAGGCTGGGTGCATTTATATTTTGACAAATAAAGGCCAGTTTCAAATAAGCAGGGTCTAATTGATCATGAATCAAGGAAGAAGGCTTGACCACTGGTGCTGCAGGTTTTTCCGCTTAGCTTGTTTTGTTTCTAGGCTACGTAGTACCTGCTGTGTTTTTTCACTTAATTGCTGCATCAGTGGAGCGTAAAGTAAAAAAAAAACTTTTGGAAAATATGCATTTGAAGACTCAGGGGAAGCAGGTGTTATGGCATGGCATGGTTTATGGTGACTAAAATCCACATTTAAAAGGAATAGCATGTTATTTAAAACATAACCACAAACAAAATCTAATTTGAGATAATAAGAGCACTTCAGTGTCACGTTTATGTTAAAAAAAAAAGGTGTGCATGCACAAGCATGGTCACGCACAAATGTGTCCTGGTTTCAGACTAGGGAAATCTGGTCACCCGAGTCATGTCATAACTTTACATTGCCTTTAGAATGAATTCAAATGAAACCAGGAACTATGACTTGTGTTATTGTTTTAATGGACAGACTTCCAAGAGCACAAATGACATAATATTGCATCTAAAGATCCTTGAATTTATCAGAATAGTTTCCAGCCAAACATAATTCCCTTTTGATGCCAGCAGAAAGTGAGGATTTATGTGTTGCTAATGTTTTCCCATTGAACACTTTAGGCACTGACGTAAAGACACCTTGCCTAAATTTGACAAAATTTAATACTTCAGTGTTATACAAGTCTGGCTTTCACATTATCATATTAATGCTTTGGCTCCAATCTTTTTTTTTTTTTTTTTTTTTTTTTAATAAATCAGTGATCTCATGCTTTATATGCAAATCAGAGGACATAACAGCCTTCGTTATGTAGAGCATGATTACAAATGTGCCAAATACCCCAAATAAGAACAGTATCATTAACCCTATAATATACAGAAACTTTCTTTTATATTCTTTTATCAAAACTGTTCCTCTGAAATGATTTGCATCAAATCCAAAACTAATCAGAAAAGAGACTCAGCTCATGTTCCTGGTGGTTCATGGATGTTTTCATCTTATACAAACTCAATAATAACATAGAGATTGTTACTGGAATGTGCAATTTCCACATGTAGTCAAAGTTTTACCGTAAAACTTAAGATTCATCACTAACATGACATTAACAGAATATGCAGTTGACAGTCGACTCATTGGCTTTCGGCTAAATGGGACCTCCTCCTATCATGGTGTCATAATGAGAAATTAAAAGTCACGACAACGAAGAAAGGGCAGGAGGAAGTGATGGATTTGGTCCAGATGGTCACCAGTGCAGGCAAGACAGCAGGAGCTCTGTTAACACTTCTCAACAGTACTGCAAACAGCCAAGCAGCAAAAACTGTTACACAGCTAACAATAAACCCCACTACTCCACGCTGCATGGTGTTTATTCAGCCGCACATGTTTTAATAATTCAGTCAGTGACAAAAAGTCATTAACAAACACTGATTTTAAATGCCCTTGGCACATTCGTGACTCAGTGGTGAGTGGCAATTTAAATCTTTTGGCAGATGCAGTGGCATTCACAGCTGTGAAGTTGACCATTAACATGACATTTCCTTTTTTTTGTTTGTTTACAATGGTTTGTCTTTACATCCTTTAAGTGATGTGCCACTCCTTAGAACAAAATATTACATGTATGTGCGTCCAAAGGGTACTTCTGACATCTGAACCGATCCTGCCGCTTGTCAAGGAGTAAAGGATGGCAATGATGGAGGCCTTCTTATTCTCTGTAGGATCAGCAGAGTCTAATGGCTTCTCATCAATTCCTGCTGTCCAGGGAAGTGTGTGTCATGACTCCTGTAACTACTTCTGACAAGAGTGATGAAGCACTTGTTAAACTTGTAAGATTGTGCTGGAGTTTGAAACCTTTAGATATAAATCTAAGCAGAGAGAGATGGACAAGTAGCAAACAGAGGGAGGAAAAGGATAGTTGAGAGATGAGTTAAGAGGCGAGACAAAGAGCGGCAATGGCTTGGACTTAACAGATCGGAGTGAGAAGGGGGAGAGAAGGGGGGAGTGAGAGAAGCTAATGATCTCCATCTGTCTTAGGCTGGGAGAGAAGAGCGTTGTTAGGCTTTTGGAATAAGGGGAAGCAAACAAACACATGATTCGCAGATCTCACCCTGGCACCATGTTATGTGACTGGCTTCATTTGAGTCAGCTGCTGAAACAGAGCTTAGAGACCGTTTAGACCATCAGTTGTGTCACGCTAATGATTGCTGCTCTTCAGTAAGAGTGTTTGTGTGACTGACAACATGTTTGTTCAATGTGAGCTGCATATCTGCCAGAGTGAGGGTATGAAGGTGCACATTTTCATGATCTCTAATGAGACCACCAAATCTCTAATTAAAATCTGGCACATGCTGGAAGGACACTGTTTGTGTGTACAGTAGGATTAGTCTGGTTGTTGATGCAAAGAGTGAATATTTGATGGTTGTTTGGCAGCGCCTTCTATTTTGCTTTCTGTCTTTAGTTTCAATTGAACACAGTGTTTAAATCAATCTTCCTTTTGTGAGTGAGTTATTGTTCAACCTTGCGCTGGCACAAAATGGAGAACAGAAACAAAAGTACGTTATGTAAGTTAAGGGCCGAGCAATTCGATCTGCAGAGTGCTGCATACAAATACAAATGCGAAAAGACTGTTGTGGCTTATTTTGGGATTTTGCTCTGGCACTGTATTTTAAGCAAGTTTCTGGGAGTTACAGTCAGTCAGTCAAGGGATAAAGAAGTAAGAAAAAGCAGAGAGGCGATTTGTGTTCCTGATGCACTGTTGTTCTCCAAATGTAATGTGTATTTTGCGGTTTCTCTGATAACAATGTACAAATTAACAGTTAAACTGCTCTGAAGGAGGAGTAACAATGATTCCTGTGGAGGAAATTGCCCCTGGTGACAACTGAATAATAATGTGTCTTCTATGGTTCCTTGGCCAGAGATACTTTAATTGATTGGGACCAGATTAGTCCAAAATGTAGAATTGAAGACAGAAAAGAGGATTCACTAAAACAAATCCCAACAATTTGATATGAAATATGATTCATGCTCAACTCTTTGTCATTTTACTAAGTATTTGTTTTAAATCCCAGATGAAAATCAGCACTAGTGTCTTCCACATTACTTCTGGCTGCTGTAGCATGTTGTGAATTAAAATGGTTTTCAAAGTGCTTACAATGATTTTTCTAACCTATAAAGACTCACCACTACTTTCACTTTTATCAGTATAAATCAGGTATTTTCCTATATTCAGATTAAAGTTAAGGACAAAAAAATATGACTTTTTTCAGTCAAATCTCTCATTAACTGGACATAATATAAATGTGTCCATCCACTGTTATTGATCCAACTCTATGGCTTTTAATGGTGAATTAATGTTGTAGAAGATGACAGCGTTTCCACTTTCCCAACAAAGTCCGAACATCCAAATGTGTCATACCTGATGACCATTAAATATGGCAAACTGCATTTTACACTAATTATTGAATCAACAGGTATTAAAGAATTTCCTTTGATTGTTGGTGGAGGTTTGAGTCTGTAAGGCTTAAGGGCAACAAATGGTAGCTACAGTTAGCAAGAGTAGAGTTTATACCAAAGTGAATTATTCGACTGTGTGCATTGTTTAATTGACTGTACCTGTTCAGAAATACAGCTCCTTACATTAAAATGAGGTTGTTACAGTATGTAATCTGTGACAAGTAATGCAAAAAGATTCATTTGGATTCAATTTGCCATACAACGCACAGAGAAACATAGCACAATACGAAGTAGACTGTACTAGTTTAAACCAATCGGCACAGGAAATGTTTGCAATTGCATACAGAAGTACATGTAATCTCAAACTTTCTGAAGGAACAATGTTTCAAGCTTGACATATTTCTACATTCATGAACAGTTAGCATTGTTGAGCCGCATTTTGTAATAACGGTGCATTTTGTCATAAACATCCAAAATGTAATAACTTTGTCATTTAATTTTGTAATAAACTGCCCCGATGCATTTTGTAATACATTTTCTATTTCAAATTGTCCATGTCTAATATGTCTAATTACCAGCCAAGCCATAAACTACTTGGAATGTTTCCTAAAAAGCTACTGCTGCAAAATGTAAAAATGCATTACAAAATGCGGCAAAATTTATTACAAAATGTGTTCGGGGCAGTTTACTACAAAATACGGCAGTTTATTACAAAATTAAATGAAAAAGTTATTACATTTTGGAAGTTTATTACAAAATGCACCGTTATTACAAAATACGGCTTTTTTTTTTTTTGGATGTGTATTATAAAATGCAGCTCAACAGCATAGTAGTTCCTTTAAATGTGTATCTGCACCTGTGGGAGTGCCTGTATACAATCCCACCTGCGACTGCTACTTGGTACATGAAGAGTAAATTGCTGGTATGATCATTTTAACCGTCAATGATATTTTTTAGCTTTGTGTCTCAGATGTTACTTTCACATACAGTATATACATTTATTGAGGACTGCTGTTGGGTTTAGGTAAGTCTTCTCTTCACCCAAATCTGTTTTATTACCGAGGCATACAGGAGTCAGGAAAGTGAATATCAGTTTCTTTTGGCAAGGTCCTGGATTTTATGACATTTGTGTCATTTTATTAGCTTGATCAAAACTTTCATTTTGCTAATGCACATGCAAAATACAGAAGAATAACATGATAAGATGTTATTAGAGGAGCAAGGCATCCCTATCTTCAGTACCAACACAGCTCCAATAACGGGTGAAGATAGCTGTGGATGTATAAGACAAAATGAGCACCAGGAACATGAGGTTTTTCTCCTGCAGTGTGTACGTGTTGCCTTTTTTATGTTTCTTTGGTGAACTTCTTCATGAGCTTAATATACAACAAGTGTCCAGGAGGAAATGATAAGTACTGAAATACTGTATACAATGGTCTGAGATCTCTGCTTCAATCTGTACAGTAATTCTTTATCCCCTTTGTTATCATCACATGTCCATGCCTTCTGCAGTTATGTATACAATTGTCTTCTATGTCTTTATTGAACCAATAACCCAGATGAGCTCCTGTTCACCACCTACTCATGAAACTCAGACCATGTAAACTGTTATTTACATGTATATCAGAAACCAACCTCAGACACAGATTTTCTTTCTTTCTTTCTTTCTTTCTTTCTTTCTTTCTTTCTTTCTTTCTTT